>JAJOHG010000359.1:0-26453 GCA_021029095.1 Phellopilus nigrolimitatus | reverse complement strand
TACGAAGAACACGGGGAGATGGAGACTGCTTTTACCGATGTGCGTCTAACGTTTTCCTCCTTTTTTTTTTCTTGCACCGATCCTCTTTGTCTTTGTCGGCATCCTCAGCTATTGCTTTTGCATGGGTCGAGCGTATGCTCACCTCGCGGAACCAGACAATCGATGTCGCGAAGTCCCTTTCTATGCTGGACTCGTCGCTTTTGATTCTGAAGGCTGCAGGATTCCAGGAACTCGCCTTTGAAGATTTCTACGACGTCCTCATCTCGCTCATACGCCAGATTGTAGTTCCCGAGCCGGATGGTTCGACATTGACCGCTCCCATCCTGCTTGAAGCATTTCAAGATGCTGAAGGTAGATTCTTTCTTCTCTCAACGAGGAGTTTTTTTTTTTTTGAACCAGCTTTAACATCTTGAATGAATTCCGATTGAATTCGATAGTTAGCAACTGTATTGTCGTCTTCCTCCGGTTCCTCACTTCTGCGGTCATCCGAACTGACCCAGAGACATATGCTCCATTCCTCTTCCATCCTGAAACCGGTGACGAGATAGCCCCGCAGGAATTCTGTGAGCGCTTTGTAGAGGCATGCGGGAAGGAGGCAGGTATGTCTTCACTGAGCTCACTGGCCTTGACTATTGTGAAGATAATTATTCCGGCTTTTCTAAGATCATGTACAGATCACCGCCTTGACGCGTGTTCTGAAGCTTAACACCGAAGTCGCGTATCTGGATGGACACAGCGATGATGGCCTGTCAGCTTCGTTCAGTTCAGAACGTGCCTCCTGATGCTTTTGATAATCCGCCAGTGCTACTTTACAGGTACGCACACCTGTTCGAGCATTCTCTTTCCAGACCTTTATATAGGCTCTAATCTCCCTGCAGACCTGGACATTACTATATTTTGGAGGAAGAAACGCGACTTGAAGTAATGTATCACAAATGAATGCGTAATACCCGGGTCATCGAGGTGTACGAGAGAGAAGGTTATCTAGTTCACAAAGAATGTAGCATTATCAATAAAACAGATTACTCACATATATCCTCCCGTTCTCATTGTTGGCATACCGCGGGAAGCCAGCCTAGAGTGATAGCTGCCATTCACTCGTTCGCATTAACTAAAACTAACGTGTCAGCGTTCTTTTCTGCTCTCCGTTCAATTTTCCCCTTTTGCCGCCACCGGTTGTTCACTACATCGACATGTTCCAAGCGTTTGCGAAGTAAAAGAGGTATGTAGTACCGCGCTGCGGTCCGTCGCGTCATGCCACCGCCGAGAGGGATATTTAAGACAGTCGAAGGATTGCTCCGCGAAAAATCCGATGTTGTAGATGCATTTAGTGAAAAGGAAGTGGACGGCGAAGGATGGAAGGCAGAGACGGCGCGTAGAAAGTGTGCATCGAGTACGCTATGTATGAGCGAGCGCACGTGGATCGCATTCATCTGTCGGTACAAACTTTTCGCACCACGCTCATTGCTTCGCCACCGTCTTCTCTTTCCTGGTCGTCTGTCTGCCAAGCTACATCATCTGCACCATACGTGCACTCCCACAGCACCAGCGGGAGCGGGTCGGCCATCTGGTACTCGGGCTTGCACGTGACAAACTCTGGCGCGGGCTCGCCCTCGCGGAAGGGTGGTTCGGGGTCCGTCGGGTTCGCGTTAAGCAGGGCACTCACAACGGTTGACGACTCTAACCCCGCGCCGACGAGCAGGAGCACGGCCATAATGTGCCGCACCTGGTTGTAGAGGAACGCGTTTGCCAGCGAGGTCGAACACGCACATGCGCGCGCTGGGCGGCGCGGGGGTCATCGTCCGCGAAGACCGACGTCATGTTAATCTCAGCGCGTAGGATCCTGCGCTTATAGCTCGCGATCTGCTTGCTCGGGTCAATTTTGCAGAGGTTGCGGAAGTCGTGCTCGCCGATGAGGCGCTGCGCCGCATCGCGCATCGCCTCGAGGTCGAGACCGTCCGGGCTGAAGAAGTACTTATAGTGCCGGTTTTTGCAATTAAATCGTGAGGAAAAGGAAGGGTCGATGGGTGACCATGCGAGTATACGGATGGTCGGTGGTAAGATGCGGTTTAGGATGGAGACGTAGCGTAGTTCTTGCTCTCGCTCTACGGAAGGCGGAGCTGAGAGAGGTCGAATGTGGTTCTTCCGTATCAGATAATTCGAGGTAGAGGGAGTTCGCTTTCAGCGTCAAGCAGAAAATCAGGAGTCTGTGATCTCCGGTGCTGTTCCTACCAGAGCAGAAGTCGAGGGGCGCCAAAGAGGTTCCCGGCACAGAATCCGCTTGTCCTAAGTTGCTTCTTACCCAAAGCGACACGACCTGCCCAGCGGAACTGACGCACGATCTGTCCGCCCACATCGCTCCCAACCACAAGCCTGCGGTCCTGCAGCGCCATCAATAAGTCGACACGATGCCAGAGCGTTGTAGAGTGTCTCTTCGACCGTCGGGAGTGGTGTCCTTGTCGGTCTGAAAACGCGAGGCCATTGTACTCCCATCCCGCATAGCAGAATTTGAGCGCGATCTTTCGGCGAGGGTAGGATGAGATATCAAAGGACTTCGTTATTTTGCGTCTTGGTCTAGGACGTGGAGAGGAGTGCGCTCGGGACGCTGGGAGAATTGAGTCGAGCAGGTTCAGACGTGCGATGAGATCTTCTCGAGACCAGGACTCATATGACGGTGACATGATGGCTCGACTCGCTATTCTCGCGATTCGCATTCACCAATTCTATTCCAAGTCTCATTCAAAGCAGACGGCCAGATCTCGTAATAGAGGACAAGACAGAGAACAAAGGTAGATTAAGGAGGTACGAAAAAAAAGTCTAAAAATGATAACATATTAAATCTACCGACTGCCATATTTGGGATAATTTCCATTTTCTTGAAGCCGCCAAAAAATGCGATCGAGTCAGTATGCTGCAGCTTGACCACTACAAAGAACTAGAAACTCTGGGCTTGATAATCTGCTGAACCGGTCACGATTCTCTCCTTAAAGCGCGCTACGCGTTCTTTGCGGTACTCTGTACACTACTGTAGACTATTGTACTCGAAGAACGATGGCGAACACCACGGGAGATGGTCCCATCGCGCTCCAGCAGGTAACGTGTTTCTGAAGTACACAGTTGATCGGTGTCTTATAATGTAAACAGACAGGAAAGCGCGATGCTCTCAAAGCCATTGAGCGTAAGTACCAGCAGCGCTGGGCCGATGAACGTGTATTCGAGGTCGATGCGCCCACGCCTGAGCAGACAGCCCAGCTTTCCCCTGCCGAGATCTGGGAGAAATACCCCAAAGTGGTTTGGGAGCTTTCCTACCCATACATGAATGGCTCGCTTCACCTTGGCCATGCTTTCACTATCTCGAAGATCGAGTTCGGGACAGGTTTCGAGCGTATGCTGGGAAAGCGAGCGTTATTTCCCCATGGGTTTCATTGCACGGGCATGCCGATCAAGGTAGGTTAGCGCAGCTTCCTAGCTGTCTTTATTTACTCAAAATCGTATGTTCAGGCTGCGTCAGACAAGATAATTCGCGAGATGAGCTATTCGGGCCGGACTTTGAACGGTATGAAGTTCCGGAGGAAGGAGGATGATCTTGTCCCTGCAAAAGACGCGTCTGCTACCCCTTCAACCTCGGCACCCAGCAAGGGGAAGAAAGGGAAGGTCGCAGCAAAAGCTACAGGTCATAAGTACCAGTTCAGATCATGGAGTCTATCGGCGTGCCTCGCGCCGACATTAAAAAGTTTGCGGATCCGCAATACTGGTTTAAAATACTTCCCCCCGATTACAGTGGTAAAATTCTACACAAATGATATCTTCTGAGGATACTAATTGATCTCGTATCCAAGGCAGACCAGAAAGCCCTTGGAACGCGTATCGACTGGCGCCGGTCTTTGTCACGACCGACGCAAATCCCTACTACGATGCTTTCGTCAGATGGCAGACCATCAAACTCTACAAGATGAATAGATCAAGTTTGGCGAGCGTACACTGTCTATTCGCCCAAGATGGACAGCCGTGTATGGACCATGATCGCTCCGAAGGCGAGGCCCTTGGCCCGCAGGAGTATACTGGCGTAAAGATGGAAGTCATTGGATGGCCCGAGGGTGTCAAGGAGTTGATTGAACCGAACGTTGGTGGAAGGAAGGTGTATTTGGTGGCAGCGACTTTGCGACCAGAGACAATGTACGGTCAAACCAATTGTTTTGTGGGCACTGCGATCAAGTATGGCGTTTTTGCAACCAAAAACAACGAGGCTTTCGTGTGCACGTACCGTGCGGCACGCAACATGGCATTCCAGGGCACCACCGAGACTCCGAATGAAGTGACCCAACTGGTAGAGATTGATGGCGCGAAGCTCGTCGGCACAAAAATCAAGGCTCCGTTCGCACTGAACCCAGAAGTGTATGTTTTTGCCGATGGAGAATGTGCTTCCAACCAAGGCATGCTCGTTCGTTCGCGTCAATCTCTTAGTTGTCTGATTTGTTTGCTTAAGGGCACTGGTGTTGTTACCTCCGTCCCTTCTGACTCTCCAGATGACTTTGCGACACTCGCTGATCTCAAGAAAGAAGCCCGATTTCTTCCAAAATCCAACCTTCATGGTGTGCAATTGACCCGGTGCCTGTGCTTACGACACCGGCGTACGGCGATCTCACCGCACCTGCACTGTGAAGAGCTCAAGATTAATTCTCAGAAGGATGCGAAGCAACTCGCTGAGGCGAAGGAGATTGCGTACAAGGAGGGCTTTTACAGCGGTACGATGCTCGTTTGGCGAGTTCAAGGGCTTGAGCGTGCAGGACGCAAAGCCAAAGGTGCGCAGCGCCATGATCGCGGCTAATCTTGCGTTTGCGTATGCGGAGCCGGAAGGCTTCATCCTTTCACGCAGTGGAGACGAGTGTGTGATTGCGCTCATGGACCAATGGTACCTTGACTATGGCGAGGCGACTTGGAAGGCTCAAGCAGAGAAGTAAGTCCTCCCTCACTATGGCATGGCACACGAATGCTGATTCGAACGACGTAAGGCTCCTTGCTCGCATGAATACCTACGGCAGTGAAAACACGGAACGGTTTTGAGGGATCGCTCGGGTGGCTCAACCAGTGGGCGTGTGCTCGAACTTATGGCCTCGGTACAAAATTGCCGTGGGATCAGAATTTCATGGTTGAGAGTTTGAGTGATTCAACTATCTACATGAGTTACTATACGATCGCACATCTCCTGCAAGGTAAGCTAGGAATCACTTGTTCCGAAATCGCTTCTTATTCTTCTTATAGGTGGTGTCTGGGACGGAAGCAAACGGGTCCCCTAGGTGTTACGCCTGATCAAATGACTGACGAGGTTTTCGAGTACATCTTGTGTGACGGTCCATGGCCCTCCGATGCGCCTTTACCCAGAGAAAAAGCTGATATTATGAAGCGCGAATTCAATTACTTTTACCCGCTGGATATACGCTCCTCAGGGAAGGACCTCATTCCGAACCATCTCACCTTCGCGATCTACGTGCACGCGGCGATTTTCCCGGAAAACAAATGGCCGCTCAGCATGCGCACGAATGGCCATCTGATGTTGAATGGAAAAAAGATGTCCAAAAGCACGGGAAACTCGCTCACGATGCGCGAGGCGGTTGAGAAGTTCGGCGCGGACGCGACACGCACTGCTTTGGCTGATGCAGGTGATGGTATCGAGGACGCGAATTTCGACGAGAAGAACGCGAACGCAAATATCTTGCGGTTGCATACACTCATTGACTGGTGCGAGGTGAATAGGCAGTATGACAATTAAGCGGAACTTGGGCTGACCCGATTCGTACGGCAGGAAATGATCAAGGAGCAGCCAAACCTTCGCACCACAAAAATCTACCACGACGTTGTCTTCGAGAACGAGATCAACGAGTTGATAGCTGTGACGAAGGGCCACTATGAGGCGTGAGTCCTTCGAATCCATCGAATGAAACGATCTAATGAATCCTTTCTTCAGTACGAATTACAAGGATGCACTGAAGTACGGCTTCTTCGAAATGCAAATGGCGCGCGACTGGTACCGTGAAGTCACCTCCGACGTTGGCATGAACGCGGAGCTCGTTAAGTACTGGATCCGTGTTTTCATGCCTGCTTATCACACCCATCGCACCGCACTTCGCCGACCACATATGGTCCTCGGTCCTCGGCGAGCCTACCACTGTGCAGCATGCGCTCTATCCCGTCCCGTCCAGCCAATCGACCGATCCGTTCTCGAAGCCGGGCAGTACATGCGCGGCACGCTCAAGACGATGCGTGATTCGGAGCTCGCTATGCTCAAGAAGCTCAGCAAGAGCAAAAATGCTGCGTACGACCGAAGAAGCCGAAAAGTGTGCGTATATACGTTGCGACCCAGTTCCCGGAGTGGCAGAACAAGGTCGTTGGTGTAGTGCAAGAGGCATACGACGCAGAGAGGGAGAAGGTCGACGATCAGAAGCTCCGCGAGCTCTTGCAGGCGCAGGGTCTGATCAAGGACAAGCGCGTGATGCCGTTTGCTCAGCAGTTCAAGGTCTGTTCCAATTAAGGATTCGGTGCATCGACCTGCTCATATTTTCTCTTCATACAGAAACGCATCGCTGAGTTCGGCGCGAGGATGGCGTTCCAGCGCACCCTGCCATTTTCCGAGTCGACTCTTCTGTCGGTGCTACTCCCATATCTGAAGAAATCGCTCAACCTTGTTGATGCTGAGGTGTTGATGGCCGATGATGCGCTCGCGAAGGACGAGCCCGGGTACACGAAGTTCATCATCGAGAGCGCGGAGCCGGGCAGCCCGGCATTCGAATTCCGCAATGTCGAGGCATAGCGGTATAGAAAGGTTTACAATCTACTTGGGCTAAGCAAATTTAAGCCTGTTTTGCTTTCTGTAACAATGAAGAATAGAATCTCACAGATGATCCCAGCTGCACTACTGCAAGTACATATTCAAATCTATTTTAGCGTTATACCTTTCCTTCCTTGTGTGGGGATGTCTACTTCGCCAGCGCATCCTCGGCAATGATTGCCTCAACCTCAAGGCGAATGCTCGCTAGGAAGTCTGCAGTTGTCTTTCCTGGCTTCTATCCTATCGAGCGTGCCCTGTACCCAACATAATCGTATGTATTCGAAGAGGGCAAAGCAATCCAGCATCTCCGATGTTGACCTATTGGGAAAGGCACCAAATGTCGAAGTCACATCTCACCTCAAGAGACCCAAAATGCGCCTCGTACTCGTTCTGAGTAAAGGGCGTCGGTTCGGTGGGGTTTCCACGCCTGAGCTCGGGCAAAACGCGGGTAATCTCGTCGCAGCTATCGCATACCGTGTGTCCATCTGCTGAAATAACATTCCGCGCGCCCATGCGATGTTCCCATTGGATCTGCACGGATAGCGTTGAACAGAGTGATGCATAGGTTTGCCACTGAATGCCAGAAGATAGCGTTTCAGACAATGAAGTGTATATCAATGGGGTTGAATTCATCAACGTGAATGTTCGGTCATTGACTTTTGCCTTGGCCAACTATGCCGCCTTGTCCACACTCCAGGCTAGCGAGAATGAGACGGGGTGTTTGGATCGAAAGTTCATCCCGGATCTTTGTAGCTGTGAGACCATTCTGCGCGATGCTGATGGTCGCCGATGGGGGGACGACGTACATCTGCACGTAACCTGAAGGATGCACATGTCGGAATATGCAAACAGGATCAAAGGTAAGATCAGGCTGGATGGGCAGAATTGAAGGAACTCACACTCCTCGTTCGCATTTGTGACGATGACACCGACAAGTCGGAGCGGTCGCGAAAGCGCGAGGGTCTCGATGTCGTCGAGTTTCATGTCGTCGTAAGATTTTTCGTTTATGTGCATTCCCAATGCATCGTCTCTGAGGACGCCAGTTCCAGACTATGGGGGCACAAATAAATGTGAGTAGTGATTTGATGCATTGAGAGAATTTGAAATTCACAGTATGGACGAGGAAGGGCGTCTCTCCGTTTCCTCCTTACGCCTTTTCATACCTGTCAGTATATCCTCGGCGGTGGAAAACTCGTCAACCTTCGCCTATACGAGGAACAAGAGCTCTTCAAGCTGGTTAACATCAATAATTAAAATGCTGAAGTACATACTACCGTGAAGACGAAGTCCGCTTCAGCAGCAATACTCTCGCGCTGGTCTATGTCTATAAGACTTCTAACTACCGCCTCGGCTCTAAACTGTGTAAATTTCCTTGCTTTTCTGGCGTCACTGTCTTGAAATTAAACCTGGAAGCATCCTTGTGCTGGAGGAGATGCCATAGCACGGAGCTGCCGATATAACCTATTTCATGGTTTTAGTTTAGGAGAGGAGAAGAGAAGTTTGGATTATCTACATTAAGTGCCGGTGGCCCCGGTGAGGAAAATGGTCTGCTTGGTAGACATGACTCTGGTGAGCCAGAGGATCCGAATCGACAGCTTTTATATCGGAAATAGCACATATCAATGGAGTGGTATCACTAAGTACTGCATAAAACCCTTAGTATTGCTGACCTTATCAACCAGAGCGAAAAGCCGCTAATTTTTAAATGCTTTAGGCGTGTACTCAATAGCTTTAGAAGCTATTTGGACGCGTTCAAATGCTTCAGCTATCCGGAGGTTTTGACGTCGATCACATTCATCCGCATCAGGAAGGTGGCCCGCTTTATGAAATTACGGTTGTTTACTCATGCTGTCTTGCCCGTTCAACGTTCAGCGCCATCACCGTCCCTTGTTTACATCTCCACCCACGCTCAATCGACGAACATGCCCGGCCCTTGCAATTCGAAGAAGAAGAAGAAACAGCAGAATGGGAAAGAGAAGGGACGCGCGAAGAGGACGGTGCTGAAAGAGGTCGAGCGGAACGTGCCGACGGACCGTGATACGCTTGTACCTGCGGAGGAGCCGCAGCTCAAAGACACCGACTCAGAGACGCGTAATGACGCGTCTAAGGACTCGTTTGATGATGTCCATGTGGAATGGGAGGGAAAAACGCGTCTATCGACCATTAACTCGCGTGAACACGCTCAACATGCTGAACACCAGGAGCCACAACATCAGCAGCCGCAACATGTTACTTCTACCTCACAGCCTGTACAAAGCATAGTGCCATCAGCACCTTCTTTACTCCAGAACCCCTTCATCACAGATCCAGGGAACGGTCCCCGCGTGAAGGACACCGCCGCCTTCCTTTCCTCGTTCTTTTGCCCGCCGCCGGCGCTTGACGACGCGGCCTGCGCTGCTTTTGCAAGAGAAGAGGTGCTGACCGTACTGGAAGCTGTGCTGCCGCGGGAGGTCTGCCTTGTACGTAGCCTTCATGCTAATATACACTTCTATCTTGAACGTTATTGTTCGCCGAAGCTGACTCTCGCTCCCAGATCGTGTGGTACAACAAGACACGCAAGTACGGACGCATCTGTCCAGCATGCCAACGACTTTACCGCCTCGGCGACTCCCTCGTTGACCCGGTCAGTGGCGCACCTGTCGACGTGCGCGATCCGCAGACTCCACCTCAGGTGCTCAGGGAGCAGCAGCTTAGTGGGATATGTATGTGGCCAAGTCGTCTTTCCTTCTTTTCCTCCAAGGAAAACTAATAATCAACATCAATTTGCCTCTCACTCGCTTACATCTACTTCGAAGGCTCGCTGTCGTGCTTCCTCCTTTCCGCCTACACATCGCATCCCTATGTGCACGAAATAACACTCGGAGCATGGGGTCGCCTCCACGCCGAGATCGATGCACAGACCCGCGCCTTGCTAGATGCGACAGATCCGCGCAGCGCAGCACTCCTGCGCTATGGGCTTGCCGTGTGGGAAGCGGAAGGAATGGAGAAGGGAATGGAGGACCAGGGCCTTGGAAGAGCAATGCGCATGACAAGAAAGGAGAACATGGGGCTCGGCGAGGTACTGGAGGCGCTGGCGTGGTATGAGGAGGAGAAACGGAAAGAGAGAGAAGAGGATCAGAATCATGACAGGGATAAAGGTGGAGATAGAGAAAGCGAAGGAATGGGGGAGAACGAGGAAGATACAACGCGACGTGCATACTCGCCACCTCTCAATGCACCGACCGGGATTCGTGCTTGATCTCAGCGATGCGATTTCATGAAAGAGCGAGCAGGAGATATGGATGCGGTGTAACCGGACACTCAGATCCTAGTACGTTCGTGGTCTCCGAGCGTAAATCGGTCGCCCGTCGAGCCCTACTCAGCTTGTTTTGAAACGGCTCGCGGGGTGGCATGTCGGGCAATGTCGTACAGGAGGATAAGTCTGCGATACTTACCTGCATATGACAGGACCGAGAACTCGACCGTGGACCTTTCGGCGAAGGCATAATCCGTCTTGAAATTCCTGCGCTGCTGGTAAATACGTCGCATCTGGCTTGTTTGTCGTCTCAGTACGGCTAGTTAATATATTGTCAGGCAACAGTGTTGCAGCCGCAATCGAAGTTGCAGGTTTCTCAATCTCATTTCCTAGTTGCTCACAACTAGGTTGTTCGACTGGCTTTCAGTTGATTTTCACGTGACCTTTTAACCACTTTGATCGTTCTGTATCATCACTGAGATTCCATCCAAGCCTAAACGAGTCATTTGCAGCATCAACCAGACAGGCACGGTATGCACCTGCATGCATTGATGTCAATGACATGCAAGTACCTTCAGGTCAAATATGTGCAAAGTTGAACACGCAAATATGTCGACTACCACTACTAATCAATGCTGGCAAGCTGTCTTTGCACATTCAAAGTTGCATTTGAGAAGACAGAATGTAATTTAAATTTAACCAGACATCACTACGTTTCAGGCAGGATATTGTCTCTGGGAAACCCACTGTAACATATGCCTAGAGCTAAAGATCCGTGCGTACTTTTCATTTCTACATCCTATACTGTGCAGGCTCCGATGAATCGCTTGTAACAACAGTGCAGGCCCTTCGAGATTTATTGAAAACATCGAAGATCCTTCTGAAGTCGTTTCGCAGACACCAAATGCCGCGAAACTGGTCTCTCGCCCAAAACGTAAGGCACGTAAAATCCGCAAATCAGACTCTGGCGGGTCTATCTCGTCCTCCTCAACTGGCGTGCACACAGACAGGGGACCGGGCTCTGTTCCTCAAACCATTACCCCTTCAACGAGCAATAGCATAGCTTCCTGTGTTGACCATGGATCTACCCCAAGTTCTCCTACGCAACAGACGGATAGCTCGTCTTCTCTACGTAGAGGACAACGGCTGGCAAAAAATAACATGTCCCATTCTCCCAATCGCTCGCCCGAACCTTACCCCCTTTCTCGCGCCTCTCCCCGCTCGAGGCGGCATCACGCTCCTACGCGTCCAAACCCTCCTATGCGCTCAATTATGAAAAAACCGCAAAGCGACACCAGCTCGAAACGGACGCAAGCTGAGCTCGCAAAGTCACGCAGACTCCGACAGCGGGTCAGGTTCGTGCTCCCTGAAGGGCACCGCGACTCAGTAACTGAGTTATCTCCTCTTCCTGCAAATAAAGCTGTTTCTCCCCTCGGACGGGTGTGTGATATCGTCGCATCTCCATTCCGCAAATTGGGATTTTGCTCTCGGTCTGTGGACTCGGACGACAACATATCTTCAGAGCGCCTGCGTCTATCGAGGACAGGTAGTCAGAGCTATCTGGATCTGAGCGTGATAGACTCTTCGAACGCTCGCACTGCTTAACCCTGCTAACTTTCAATTATCATGCCGGTGAATCAGTGACTCCTGTTCGGAATGAAATTCTAGCCGCTAGAAGGGCCATCCTGACGACGGACGACCAGCAACTCGAGAGTCCACATCCGATAGGATGCTCATATTTACATTATACCTATTTACCTTCAGAGAAGGTTCGTCGGACGACGACAAAGTTGTCTTGACAATGACGAGAGGTTCTTCAGATAGGGGAGAGGACCCCGTAAACTTTACTTTGCTCGAATAAATAATCAACCACAACCCGCAAATATGGGTTGTGAGTGCTTGAAAATTACGCAGCTCATGTCTCTGATTCGTACGAGAGCATTTGACTACAAAGGAAACAGAAACTACTCCCAAATGTATGTATATACGTACGTGTACGACTTTTACGCACAATTGCCTCAGGGAGTAGAAAATTCGTAGCTTGCGTCTCCGGGGTCCAATGCGTGTCAGCGCGATCTCACAGACAAGGCATGCTCAAGGTCGAATCAATTGAGCGGCCACTGAACGTGGCCTCTCCTTCGTATTTCTTCTCTCTTCCTACGTCTGAGACTCACCGACGGCTTGACGCTCATTTGTCTGCTTTTCAACACTCTTTCTTTGGCTCGATTGCCTTTGCTTTTGCTGGATCATCTTTTACTTCTGGCCCAGCTAGAGCTATTTTTTCTGCTTTCCTGACATCCACGCCGCTAAAACACTGCCTCTCCGGAGTGACTCGAGCAGCACACGAGAGCAGGAGAGCTAATAAAAAATGGCTAATAGGCTGTCAAGATGGGTCAAGTCAATGGTTAGTCAAGATTCGCAAATCCATACTTTTAAGCTATCCTCAAATATACTGTATCATACGACAGTACCTTCGCATAACCCTCACCAAGACCACTATAGCTTTCTTTATGTTCAGCGTCGTGTTTTGTTTCGTGCACGCGCTTGTGCAATCATTTCTTTTCTCCCTCGATGCAGATGCGAATACCCTTGCATCCGCCATAGTATCCACCGCGGGAGCTCCTCAAAACGAATTCGGATGGTTAACAAGACAGAGAAATGGGACTACCCATGTTGAAGTGTTTACTCTCATGCTCTGCGACGCAATTCCGTTTGAGAGGGAGGACGACCCGTGTGTGGTCGTCTTCCAGAGTAACGAAACGAGCTCTACCAGCTCTGCTGGTATATCAAATGGGCTTTGGAAAAGAGAGGTCCGTCACACACATGCTATCATTTATTGTTAATCTAACATGCAGAGCTGGCTTTGCATGGGACTTGGATGTGTCTTCTACCGCGCAGAACACTTCAGCCAGCTCGAATTCCACTCAACTCCCCAGTGGCTTGTCCAGCTCAAACTCAACGGGCTATCTTGTGCCCGGCATAGGTGCTTTCATTCAACCCGTCCTCGACAACTCTTCTGGCAACATATCGGGTGTAGAGCTCACGTTGAATAACGTGAACGATGGGGAGACAACGTTCTTGGATACGCAATGCACGAGAGTGCTCATATACGCAAATCAGGTCCTTGAGAACTCAAAGAGGGAAGAACTAGCTCTTGTTGGGTCAGAGTTCTGGCTGCTGTGCATTTCTGTGTTTGCGGTTAGTCGGAACAACTTCATTTTTCTTTTTGATTTACACGCGGAGCTGAATTTTGCTGGTCACTGATCGCAGATTATGTACGGCTCTATTCCGCATCTGTACGTGTCCTTCTGGAATATTTTATGCTCAAGCTGATTATGGCCCAAACCTTATCTCTTTCTGTCTGTTCCATTCAACTCGATCCAATCGCAACATTCCCTCGCACCGACTGCACCGCCTCACAATGCTCGACGATCGACTTTCAAAATCGCCTCTATCGCCATCATCCCATCATATTTACGATTTGTCGTTGATATGACGTCTACAACGTCCATTTTTAAAGCTGTGCTGCTTTGGCATTTCGCGTACTCTCTACAGGCTGGTCCGCATATTCGTTATGGCGCACCCAGGACATTAATTGGCGCTTCCGCGTGCTCCTCACCGAGGGTGCATGCGGTATCGAACTCTTCCCTGGATATTTCAGAACTCGCACAATAGTCCAGGTTTGATTTATCTCTCTTCTCTCGTCTCTAGTCTGACTTTGCGCCTTCCATCATCTCCTGCCGTCTCGACGGGTTGTGTTCTATTTCTTCTATAGATACCGGACCTTGCGTTGAATGTCCTCGCACTGGTTCTTCTGGCCTATCTTGTCACGCGGCTTGTCCGCACGTACTCGACATTCACGTTCCAATGCGTCGGTGGTCCCGACCACGTAGTCAAGATCTATCGCGTAGGTCTCTTCTGAATCATGCTGCGCTCATCGACACAATTCCGACTAACCTAATTTTGTTTTTCCGCCACGCAGCTCGCGCTCGGTCTTTTTACGTGCCTCCAGCTCCTCGTGTACCTCCTCATCACGTCCGCCGCTCTGTGGATCGACCAGCTCCTCACGGGCGCAATCGCGTCCATCTCCTCGCACACGACCGTCTACCTCGCGCTCTTCGTCGGCACGCTCGCGCTGCTCCTGCCGTGGCTCGCGGCCGGCTGGCGCGCCGTGCGCCTCGAGCAGCCGCGCGCGCTGCTGCTCTTCCTCGCCGGCGGCGCGCTCCTCGAGGGCGGCTGGGCCGCGATGTACGACTCGCGCGTGTGGCGCTGGACGTGGCTCCAGTGGCCCTTCTTCGCGGCGCTCGCGGCCGCCGCGCAGCTCGTGCTCCTCGCGAGCGTCGCGCTCGGCGCCGCGTGCCGCGCGCGCTTCGGCCACGGCCTCAAGGAGTACCTGCGCGTCGCGCGCGCGCTCGAGGACGCGGACTTTGCGCCGGGCGTGTTCGAGCGCGTCGGCGCGCCGCCGGCCGCCGCGGCGCGGGACGAGGATGTCGAGAAGCAGCGCGTGTGGGAGCGCCTGTCGCGCACGCTCGACTTTGGCGCGCACCAGCCCGCGCCGCCCGCGTCGCCGCCCGCGTCGCCGCCCGCGTACGACGCGCACGACGCGGCGGGCGGTGGGCCGAGGGGGAGTGCGCTGCTCGCGCGCGTCACGCTGCCGCCGCCGGCCGTGGCGCGCGCGCAGCGCTTTTCGGTCGTGCTGCCTTCGCTCCCGATGCTTGGGAAGAATGATCCGTGGGAGAAGGCGGAGAAGGCGCGGGAGGACGAGTTCGGGTCGCGCTTCTGAGGTTCCTCCCCTCCCGCCGCGTCCCCCCCCCCCCCCCCCCCCCCCCGTCGAGCGCCGGCGCTTTGTTGTTGTCTTTCTATACACGCTACTTCACGGACTTTCTTTTCTCCCTCTTTTTCTCTGACACGTTGACCGCGTCGGACGGCGGACGCTGTATAGTTTTGTTCTGTTCTGTTTTGTTTTGTTTTTGCTTCGATATTCCCCTTTTTTGTATTCCGGTGTATGCGTACTGCTTCGTCTCGCAGATGTTTCAATTGTAGCTGTATTTGAATGAACTGCCCGCCTATCCCCCAGGAGGGAAAGGGGGAAAAATTGAGCTTTCTCAGTCTGTCGTGCATCATGAGCATCTATCCGTCTTGCAGAACGCGCGCGCGTGCATGTGAGTGAGTGTATATAAATGTCTAGTCCACAGCGCGTCCGCGCCGCGCTACTCGTTACATCCAAGAAAAAATATTTACAGCGGCTGCGCGCGAACAGGGGTGGGGGGAAGATACACCGACGCCACGACGGCGCCAGGGATCGGGGCGAAGCGAAGCTGCGTACGCGGAAATAAGTCAGGGGTCGCGGTCAGGGGTCGGGGTCAAAAAAAGAGGGTTAGAGCGGGGGTGGGGGGTCCGAACGAGCGGCGTCAACAAGGCAAGAAAGAAAAGAGAGAAAGAAAGCAACAAGGAAGCGAAAGAGAGCGAAAGAGAGCGAGAGAGGAAGAGAGAGGAGAAAAGAGAAAAGCAGCAGCACCCAAAATCAGACAGACGCATAAACACAGGTTCGCAGGTTGGTGTTTTCTAGAGGCCGGGGGGCGCCTAGAGCGGCACGGGCTCGTCGTCGTCGACGCGCCCGCGCGCGAGCTCGTTGAGCGCGTCCTCCTCCGCGTCGAGGTGCCGGAAGGACAGCCAGAAGAGCACGCCCGCGACGCCCGCGATCACGCCCATCACGCCGTAGTTCCACACGAGGAGCGGGTCCGTCGAGAGCGCTGGCGCGAGAAAAAAAAAAAAACGCCAAGTTAGTTGGTTATACATAATTACGGTCGAGGAAAAAGAAAGAGAGAGGGGGATGGTATGTATGCTCACAGACGAAAGCCTCGCCGATCGCGCTCGCGATCGCGCTCGTGAAGAGGTACACGGCCATGACGAGGGAGCGCATGTTGCGCGGCGCCTTCGTGAACGCGTACTCGAGGCCGGTGATGCTCGCGAGGATCTCGGACAGCGCGATCAGGATATAGCTGCCCGTCTGGATCCAGACGTTCAGCGGGGACACGAGCGCGTCGCCCGCGGCGTCGACGCACGTCGCGGCGGCGTACCCGCACGGGTTCGTCTTGTACACGTAGTGCTGCACGACGGCGGCCCAGACCATCGCGCCCGCGCCCGTGAAGAAGCCCATCGTGATCTTCTTGAGCGGCGTGAAGCGGATGCCCGCGCGCGCGAGCAGCGGGTAGATGAGAATGTCGCACACGGGGATGAGGATGATGAGCGCGAAGGGGTCCAGGTTCGAGAGGATGTCGTTCGGCAGCCCGTGCGTCGACATCGTCGCGGCCTGCGACGTCAGGTTGTTGTTCAGCTGGTTGTACGCGAGCCCTGTGTGTGTGCGCGCGCGCGTCAGTCTCGCCGATTTTACAGAAATGAGACTGGGGGGGACTGACAGTAGAGCGGGAACCACACGAACACGGCGCAGGCCTTGAAGCCCCTGCGGACCTCGTCGACCCACTGGTCGTCCCAGGTCATCCACGCCGGGCGGCCGCCCGCGAGCGCGAGCTCGCGGTCGACGCGGCTCGGCTTCGCGTCCTCCCAGAACGCGGCGGCCTTGAGGTTGCGCACGGTGCGCACGGGGTTCAGCGACCAGCGCTTGCGCGCGGCGAAGCGCCAGATGCGCAGCGCGCTCGAGAGCACGGACCCCGCGGGCGGCGAGCGCACGTAGCGGTTGCGCCCGAGGAAGAGCACGAGCGGCGCGGAGAGGAAGACGACCGTTGGGAGCAGGAAGGCGAGCCAGAAACCGACGTACTGCGGGTGTGTATGATATAATGTGAGGATTGCGTTTCTTTTTTTCTCTTTGTGGTTGAGCGGGATGGAAGGGCTACACTTGCCTTTTCGGAGTAGGTCATGCTGACTTGGCCGACCAGGGCGCCGATGTTGATAAACAGGTAGAAGTACTGTTTCAAAGAGCACGATGAGCAAAGATGATAGGTAGAGTTTCGAATGAGGCGTGCTTGCCATGTAGATGCGCGAGGCGGTGACGGTCGGATCGACGATGACGCGCTCGCCGCTCTTGAGGGTGATGACGCGCAGGCTGCCGCGGTACTGCTCCGCGACGAGCGGGGAGATGTTGCTCTTGAAGCCGCCGGTGCCGGCGCCCATGATGACGATCGCGACGACGAAGACGGCGAGGCTGCCCTGGCTGTGGCCGATCACGGCGGGCACCGCGGAGACGACGAGCAGGACGTGGCCGACGATCGCGACGCCGACGGCGTAGCAGATGGTCTTGTAGCGCCCCCAGTACGCGTCCGCGATGTACGCGCCGAAGAGCGGCGTGACGTACACCCAGAAGTTGTTGAACGTCGTGAGCCCCGTCGAGCCGCGCTGGCCCATGTTCAGCGCGCCGCCTGCGGAAAGAAAAAAAGAGGGGAGAGTTAGGGGCGCTGCCGTCTATCAGGGGGAAGACGAGGGAGGAGGGGGAGGGCACGCACTCTGACCGTCCGCGCCGCCCGCGCCGGTGCGCGAGCCGGGCGGGAGGGGCTGCTGGATGAAGTTGGTGAAGACGACGGTGGTGCCGTAGTACGAGAAGCGCTCTGCGAGCTCGACGAAGGCGATGAGGTACGCGCTCCAGGGGAAGGTGTCCGCGACGCGGCGCAGGTAGTACCGGTCCTCCTCGGAGGGCGCCTCGGCGCCCGCGTCGAGCAGCGACGGCTGTGCGTAGGAGTCGGCGCCGCCGCCCGGCGTGCCGCGCTGCTTCTCGTCGAGCGGGTAGGGGTAGGGGTAGGGGTACGAGTCGTGTGCGTGCTTGATGTCGGCGAGCGCGGCGAGCGCGGCGTCGTCGGCGTGGAGACCGGCCATGGGGGGCGTGCGGGGCGAGGGGGGCACGGCGCGGCGGCGGCGGCGGCGGCGTTGACGGCGGCGGGACCGGGAGCGGGGGGACGAGCAGCTGGCGGGGACGCGCGGGCAGGAAAGTTGGAGGTGATGCGGGGTGGCAGGGGCGATAAGGTCTTATAGCGATACGGTATACGGTAGATGGCATGCTGCTGGTGATGATGAAGGTGCCATCGCGTGCAGCACATGGACGGGTGCCCGGATAGCGCTAGCTGTTTGCCCAAAATCGCCGGTGCCGGGAACCGCGTCTGGGTCCGACTCCGCGGGGTCTGCCCCCACTGAGGTAAGCGCGTATCGCCCGGCTGCAGTTGGCCAGAGCGCCTCGGCTAATCAGCTTCCGTCGAGTACAAAGTGCCATGAATTATTGGCGCCCGGGTAACTACTCGAATATGCCTACGACATTTTACTGACTATGTACATACATATATACACGGCGAAGCTGTAAACGCTCAAGTACGTTGTACACGCATAGGTACCTCGTACATACAAAATCACGCACCCGGCTGGCCACCGCTGCGCTGCACATGCTCCATCGCTCCCCCCCTGATGCGCCTAGCCGCTTTCAAACGCGCGTCGCAACGCTGCACACGACATGTGTAGTGCTCGAAGGCTTCTCCGAAATGGGTGCGCGGGCTCTGTTGAAGCCCGTCGCAGCCCGTCTGCGGTGCCGGGGTCCCTCCGGCGCCGGAGCCTCGCTTCGCAGCGGGGGGCTCTGCAGCGCGTCGATCATCTCTACCCCGGACGCAGGTCCGCCGCCGATGCCTAGTGCCTCCTCTGAGTCCTATCTGCCGCGCGGACTTGTATGTATGCAAAACACTCTTTTCTGTATGTATGTATGAATGAATGAATGAATGTTACGGAAGAGCAGAACAGCGCTCGCTCGCCGCCCACCCCCCGCGAGCACGCATCACAGAAGGGGCTGGCCGTGCGCGCGTCCACATGCAGCCCGTTGCAGCCCAGAATTTGCAATATGCACACATGCACATGCAATACGCGATATTCAAATATGCAAATATGTGCCTCTGCCTTCTGGCGGCGGGCGTAGCCAGGGCGCTGCTTCCAGCTTCCTGTCGCGAAAATCTGTTGCCAGCTGTGCATTCAAACATACATATGGATGTGTGCTGCCCGCATCAGGAACCCTCGAAGAAAGAAGGATGCTCGGGCGCGCGAGCTTGCGTGTGCGTGCGTGCGTGCGTGTGCCTGGGCTGCTGCTGACACTGATAAGGTTTTTGCAAGGTGGCTTGCGGTGATCGCTCGCGTACGTACGTACGTACGTGTACGTATGTGTATGTATGTGTATGTGGTGAGGGGCTGGCTCGACTCCTGCCTAACTCTTATCTCGCCGATACCGAGATGCTGCGCGCCATCTGAGATTCATACATATTTGGTTTTTGTCTGTCTGTCTGTCTTTTTTTTTTTTTTTTTTTTCCTTTTTTCCTTTTTCGTGATTGGCGAAACGGTCTTGGCCCCCGGCCCCGGCCCCGGTCCCCAAGATATACAGTATGTACAGTATGTACAGTATGTAGAAGGTATCCAGGAACCACTCGACTCGACCCGCCTCGCCTCGCCTCTCGTCGCCTCTCGTCTCTCGCCTCTCGCACTCGGCCGGGCAGGACTCGGCTCCCCGCACGCGCGGCGTGACGCAGCTAAAGGCCGCCCAGGCGCCACGCGCCGCGCGCCGTGTCGTGCCATACGGTGTGTTCGCGCCGCTCTCTCTTCCGGCGGGTGTGGATTGTGAATGTGGACGGCAGGCTGGCGCGCCGGCGCTGCTCGGGAGCGGGACGCGGACGCGGACGCGGATGTACCATGTACATACATACATGCATGCTCCACTGTGGGCCGGGCTGCAGCGCGACTTGGCGTCGGCCGCACGATAATGATAATTCCGTGGTGGGGAGGCGGCGGCCGGTGCGGCTTGCTTGTTGTGTCTGTGTCCGGGGTCGGGGCTGGGGCTCGAGCTGCTTTCTTTCTTTTCCTTTGAATATTGCGTGTGTGTTTTTTTTCTGAAGAATACAAAGTATGTAAGAAAAGGATGGTTGACCTGCGCCTCTTTGTACGAGTCGCCCATCCATCGTTGGGTTTTTATTCTAGATTTTCACCAAAAAATGCCCGAGTGGTTCGTCCGAGACCGTTGTATGTACATGTATGCTACGTTACGATAGTACTTACAGGTTTGAGGCAAATCCGAGGGGCTGCAGATCTCGCCGATCCAAATAGGGCCAAGCAGCAGCATCACGCGCGCATACATACAGTGACAGACCCGGAGCTCGCATTTTTCGCACGCGTGATCTGCGTCCGTCCGTACACCCATCTCGCGAACATCGCAGGGACGCGATCGTACACAAAGGAGGAGAAAAAAAACGAGATCGAGGACGACAGAACGACAATAACGAAAAAACCGAAAGAAGGAAAAAACCGAAAGAAGGAAAGAACGGTGAACGAGATGGTGTACGTGCACTCGTGGACGGAGTACCAGGCGGCGGCGGAGGCGCTGTACGCGGGGGCGCCGAGCAAGGTGCGTGCGTGCGTTGGGCGTGGTGATGCGGGCGATCGATGAGCTCATTCATGTGCGGCTCGGCTCGGCAGGCGCGCTACTGCGTGAAGTGGAAGGCGGGGGAGGGCAAGCTGGTGCTCAAGATCACGGACGACACGACGGTGCGTTTCCGGCGTCGTCTGTGTGTGTCGTGGAAAAAAAATACTGACGGACGGGGGCTGGGGGGCATATAGTGTCTGAAGTACAAGACGCACTCGTCGGTGTTCCTGAACCGGTTCGAGGCGCTGAACGCGGCGCTGCTGGCGAAGATGCAGAACCGGGCGGGGCGGGGGCAGGCGGGGTCGCCCGTGCCCGTGCCCGTGTCCGTGCCTGGGGAGGGCGGCGGCGGTGGAGGGGAGGGCGGGTCGCGTGCGGGGACGCCGGTTCCGGGCCCTGCGCCGGTGTCGGGTGGAGGGGTGCAGGGGGGAGGGGTGAAGAAGAAGAAGGGGAAGAAGAAGAAATAAGGGGGGGCGTATAGAGAGAGTACGTACATACGTAGGTGTATAGTAGAGAGTTATGTGATTCGTAATCGGGCCTCGGCAGGCGTAGAGCGCCCTCGAACGTCATGCGGCCCAGGCACAGAGAGTCAGCGCAAAGGGGGGCGCGGGCGCCGGGCGGCGTCTCCCTCTAACCTCGCAACACCTCGCCCTCGCCCTCGACCTCGACCTCGACCTCGATCTCGATCTCGACCTGGGCTCGTTCGCAGCAGCATGGCCCGCGCCCACTCCCACTCCCAAGTAGATGCCGACGGTGACGTGGATCTCCTCCAAGACTCCATCGACATCGACATCTCCATGTCTGCCTCTGCCTCTGCCTCCATGTCCTCCGCCTCAGCCTCAGCCTCAGCCTCAGCCTCTGCCTCCGCATCTCCAGCGCCATCGCCTCCATCTGATCCCACCGGCCTAGGCCCGCCCCCTCCCGCCCGCGCAAAAAGGGGTCCTCCCCACAACAACAACAAAACAGCCTCCGCCCTCGTCGCCACCCTCGCTACCCGCCGCCCCCGCGATCCAGACACCGACCACGACCCGCTCGCAGACCCCGCCGCCAGAGACAGCGCCAGAGACAGAGACAGAGACAGGGACAGAGACAGGCCCTACAAGCGCCCAAAGCTCGCAGACGCCTCCATGCTCGCCCTCGAGCACTCCTCCCAACACCAACAGCAGCAGCAACAGCAGCAGCAACAGGCCGACGCCGCCCTCTCCGCCCAGATCCAGACACAGGTCCACTCCCAGACCCAGTCCACCATCAACATGCTCCAGCTCTTCGCGAGCAAGGTCGCCGCCCTCTCCGCCCCGCTCACCGCCGCCCCGCCCCAGGGGCAGGGGCCCTTCGCCCTCGCCCCCGCACCGCCGCCGCACGCCTTCTGGCTCGCGGACGGCGACCTCGTCCTCGCAGTCCGCGACGGCTTCTTCCGCATCCACGCCGCCCGCCTCGCCGCCGCCTCCGCCGCCTTCGCCGCCCTCGTCTCCGTGCCCCTCGCCCTCCCCACCTCGCGCGAGCTCAGCGCCCGCGCCGCACGCGAGATCGCCGCCAGCCTCCGCAAGGAGGCCATGGACGTCGAGCCTGCCGACGCAGAGAGCATGGACGGATGCCCCTTTGTCCGCCTCCTCGGCGACGAGCCGCGCGACTGGCAGGCCACCCTCGAGGCCATATACGACCCCCAGTGCGTCGCGTCTCCCTTTGACGCCCGTTCTTTTTTTTATTTTTTTCTAATGTTAAAACCTCCCGCTTTGGCAGGTCTTTCCAGACGCGCCCCGTCATCTTCGACACCCTCGCGGGCGTGCTGCGCATCTCGACAAAGTACGAGATACGCGCCCTCCGCGAGTGGAGCATTGCCCAGATGCGCACGACCTGGCCGAAGCACATCGACCAGATGGGCCCCGTCGCGCTGCCACACGCCGCAGGTGCGTCTCTCTACACTCTTCATATACATCCCCGCACCAAATAAAAAGGAAACTAACTAACGCACCCCTTCTACTTGTCTGCAGAGGCGATCACCGTCGCGCGGCTCTGCGGCGTGCCCGACATCCTCCCCGCGGCCTTCTACGCGCTCTCCGTGCAAAAGTGGCGCTCCGGCGCGGACGGCGCCCGCGCGCACACCGTGCTCGCGCCGGACGATCTCCGCCGCCTCGTCGTCGGCCGCGAGGCCCTCCAGGACGTCCTCGTCGAGATCGTCGCCGCCCCGCTCGTCGTCAGCGCGAGCATGCGCGCCTCGGCACACAGCATCGCGAACGCGCACCAGATGGCCCCCGCGAGCGAGCACGGCAAGGCCGCGGGCGACGGCTACTGGCGCCCGACCGTCGTCCGCCCGAACATGATCTACCCGCCGTCCCCCGCGCCTTCGCCCTCCCCAAAGTCGCCCACAGTCTCCACAGCAGTGGTCCCCGCCGCCGCGGCGTCCACTAACAACGGCGGCGGCCCGGGCCCCGCCCCAGCCCCAGCCGCAACGCCCTTGACGGCGCCCTCGCCCCAGCCCCAGCCGCAGACCCACCTCGCCGCGCCGGCGTTCGCGTTCTGCCCGTCGTACGGCGCGCGCGGGGCGCCGTGCCGCGGGGTGCTCGCGGCGCTGTGGCGCGCGCGGCTCGCGCCAGACGCGCGGCGCGCGTGGGGCACGTGGCTCGCGCGCGAGCTGCACCGCCTGGCGACGCTGCCGCTGTGCGCGCTCGCGGAGCCGCCCGGCGCGCAGAATGCGTATGCGGCGGCGCCGATACGCGCGGGGTGGGCGCGCCGCCGGCGGCCCCGGGAGGAGAGGGAGAGGGGCGTGTATGCGAGTCCGTCGCCGGATGCGGGTGTGGAGAGGGAGCCGGAGAGGGATGTGGAGGCGGAGGGGGGCGGCGCGGCGTCGCCGGATGCGGACGCGTGCATGGCGGAGGGCGGGCCGGGCGCGGGCGCGGGCATGCAACTCAGTGAGGGGGCGGGCGGGGAGGCGGGTGAGGGCGGGGAGAGGGATGGGGAGGGGGGCACGGGCGCGGGCGAGGGAGGGAGAGAGGAAGAGGACGAGGGCCCGGGCGTGTGCGCGCGCTGCTGGGAGGAGAACCGCCGCCTTGCGCTGTGGCGCCTTGACTGGCTGTGTGCGGCCATACCGGGCATGTTCGTGCTCGCGCCTGAGGCTGCGGCCGGGGCGGGGGCGGGGGCCGGGGCGGGGGTGGGGTTTGGCCGCGTGTGAGATGGAGTGTGGTTTTTGGACTGGATTGGATTGGACTGGACTGGGCTGGGCTTGAGCGTTGGATATGGATATGGAGATTTTGGATATGGAGATTTTGGATACAGATGCGGATACGGATATGGATACGGATACGGACATTGCTTTTGCCCCTTTGCCGCCCCGCCCCCTTTCCTTTCCCCTTTGACGGACCTCGACACCGACCCGCCCTCGCACTAGCAGTCGTGTTTTCGAAGGCCAGTTCAGTCGTGGTGCGTAGACCAGACCAGACTAGAGGGCCCCGGGCGCGCCTGGCCGGCAATCTGTGGTCGGTTGGACGCTGCGCATTGCGTGGCCCCCCGACGCTGCGGGAAGAGACTCGTTTCCCCCTACCCTCCTTCCCCCCAGAACCCTTTATCCCGTACGTCAGCCCCTCCGGCTCCGCTTCCAGATCCGTCCAGCCGCTCGCGTCTGCGTCTGCGTGCGCGCGCGCGCCTCTTTGACACGCGCCCCCCTTCCTTTTTATCGCGAGCGCTGCGCCGCACGCCGACGCGCATACGCCGCATTGCACGCACACACTCGCACACGCGCATACACGACCGCTGCTTTGCTTTTGTCCTTTGCTTTGTTGTGACTGCGACAACACCCGTCTGTCCTCGTTTTTGGTTTTCCGTTCCCCTCCAGGTCTCTCCCGCCCCTGTCCCCTGTCTCGCGTCTCGTGCGTTTTTTCCCACTTTTGGTTGTTGGACTTTTTTGCGGCCCTGCTGTATGTTCCCCCGCCTCGCCTCGCTTCGCCTCGCCTCGCCTAGTTCCCGTCCCCGTCCCGCCGTCCCGACTGCTCCTTTCCGTCCCCTGCGTCTACGTGTCTACGTGTTGTTTCTGCTCTGGTATCTTACGCTCTTAATCTCTTACGCTCTTACGCTTGCGCTGCGCACCCTGCATATTACGGGTTCTTCTTCTGAAAAAAGGGAAAAGTGGGCGTGTCTATTCGGGGGCTTGGGTAAGAAAAAAGAAAGAAAGGGTGGGTGGCTGTTTGGAATGGCGTCGGCGTCGGCGGGTCGCGGAACGCGTCTTTCTACCCGCCTCCCGCCTGCCCCTCTCCCTCTTCTCCCCTTCTTCGGGTTCGTCGGTTCGCGGTATAATTGGGCTCGTCCGTGTGGGCGTGGGCCAGTGTGTTGGGCTTGTTTTGGGGCGCTGCTGGAGGCGATTGGGCGGGGGTGGTGTTTGCGCGGATTTGGATGTTGGGCCGGGATTGGAGGCGAGGGCGTGGACTCTAGACGGCTGGAGGGCGCGAGGGCGCACGGCCGGAGGGGTATACAATATTCTAATATTCTGATATATGTATGTATGTACTGTGTCTGCCGTGTATGTGTGTATATGTGTATGTCTGCGATCTCCGCATTTTTAATTTTATTTTCATTTCGGTTTTGCGCGTCTCTCAAGATGGGCATGAAGCGCGGTGCGCAAGAAAGGGCCGCGATTAGGCGTGTACGGTCGTGCGCGAACCGACTGCTGTTGTGAGAGGTGCTCCGGCTCCAGTCTGGGGCTGTGGAAGAGGGGGGGGGGAACGGGATTTAGCGGGCCGGGCATAAATGAGCGTCTGTTGGTTGTATGGGAGGCTCAAGAAGAGGTGTGAGCTAGGGCGGGTGCGCGTACGTGACCAATGGGCAAGGGATAGTTCGCAGCTCGCTGGGCCTCGCTGATGATGCGCGAGAGGAAGCCGGGCCTGTGTCTGCCCTCGGGGAGATACAGGACACGATCGGCCTTGACGAGCGCTCGCGGAAAACGCGGATCGCCGCGTCGCGTCGGCTCAGCCACACACCTGGTTTTTTTTTTTTTTTTTTTTTGTTCGGAGGCTCGCCTGTGGATTCGTGAAGAAGAAGACCACCCGCGGCGCGAAAACGCGAGTCTGAACGGCGGCGATATTGGATTTTTTTTTTTATTTTTTTTTATTTTTATTTTTTCGTTTGGGTCGGCTTGGAGCTGGGCTTTCTGAACGCTTTTTGCATACTTGATAGGCGGGTAAGGGGGGGGGGGGGGGGGGGGGGGTTCTTAGATTTTATTGGACGGGTCTGCTTTTTTTTTCGTCCGGCGGCGCGTGGAAGGCCCATCGCCGCTGGTGGCTTTGAACACCGCATTGCGATTCGTTTCACTCGCTCTGCCAGAGGCCGTTGGCATCATTCTTTGACTATTTTCATTATTTGGAATACAGCGTGAGACATGTGTGCCTCTATGAACAGCAGAAAGAGCAAGAGAAAACGGCTAGGAATTGTGGCTTATAGGTCGGTGAGTCGCACACCAAAAACGCGCCTGCGGTTATCTTTTTTTTTTTTTTTTTTTTAAAGAAGAAAGGAATAAATAACCAATGGGGAGAAAAGCCAGTTTCATCATTGAGTGGGTTGCTCTCGTATGTAGGAGTAGAAACAAAGGATATAAAGTAAGCGTTAAGTTTATAGTATGCGTGTCCTTGGATTATTGATCAAAGAAAAAGTGAAAAATGGAAAAGGTCTCCAAAAAGTAACATGTGTGTAGTTATGAAATATGTTTCAAACGAGCCGCAGGAACGAGCTTTCCGTGTACCAAGGTGAAAGGGTGAGGGCATTCAACCAAGCGGTCGACTCTCAGGGTTGACTAGATAGACGTCTCGTCAAGAGTTCGGAAACGACCCGACTAGCTCTTCCCACTCTTTTCTTTCCCTCTTCTCCCTTTGCTCCTGTTCCTTCTTCTCTCTCAGTTCCTGTTTCTCTTCAGGGCTCCTTACGCGGAATGGCGCCACCAGTATGTCAATCACACGCTCCAGCATGGACGAGACGGACTGATAGTAAGGAGTTGGCCGGCGTGCGAGCCGCGGATGCTC
>JAJOHG010000358.1:0-26463 GCA_021029095.1 Phellopilus nigrolimitatus | reverse complement strand
GTCAGGAAGCCTTCGGGCCAGTGTGGATGTTCAGCGAGCAAGTGCACGCTGGTGATGAACTTCAGGATCGCATCACCGAGCGTCTCGAGACGTTCATAGTTGAATGAGCATTCGCAGCGGGTGCCATGAGCGCCGTCTGGACGAGGTCTAACGGGACCTGCTGCAATGGCGAAGCACGACTGAGGATGGTACTCTTAAGGCTGAGGGCGGTCAATTTGATGAATAAGGCGCGGAGGATGGAAGGAAGGAATAGTCCGAGCATGATGTTGACCTCATTGTCCAAAACAACAGATGTGAAAGACGGGAGGATGATGATATCGCTTGGTTGCACCGGTATAATCTCCGGCGGAATCATGAAATTCAATCGATTGCGTATGGGTTTGGCTACGATCAAAGGATATGTGATCTCCAGGTCTTCACAGCGAGAATACCGTTTGCGAACTGCCTGTTCCTCCTCCGAAGTGAGCTTCTCGCTCCTCCAGTTTTGGAACCTGTGAGGGCTGTATCCCGTTATGACCATGAAGATGTCCGAAGGGTAGGCATAATGTTCCCCGAAAACACCGGCATTTATCACGGACCGATCGCGAGCACTGGCATCATCGTCGTCTGGACGCACACCATCAGCCCACGACCTGCGCTGTTCCCAGATATCGACTTGAGACTCTACAGGAGGCAGGAAGAGATATGCGTAGTCAAGGTCATTCCAGTCGAGCCTGCTTCCGTAGAAAACAGAGAATAATCTGCGCGTGTAATGCTTTGCTGCCAGAATTTCTTCCGAAGACAAATTTACTCTACTGCCAGGGCGAATTGCGACTTGTCTAGGGCCGTAATCAGGATCATGCAGAGTGTCAGAAGAAAAGTCAAATTGAGGTAGTTGTCTGCGCATCAGCATGCTGAACGCGCCGACTCCTTCGATGATGAGCTCATTCGACCACCATTGGTTTTCGTTACTATCAAGGCTGCTGCCAAGCAACAAATTCCACGGATCCATCTGCTCCCTTACACTGGCTAGACCCTCGCGCTTTTCGACGTCTTTGAGGAGATTTTGAATCTCTCCATCCTGGAGAGGTGATGTTGATCCACTGAGAGGGAGGAGATGCTCGTTTAGTAGTCCCGCGTGGATATAAAGCAACGTAAGCTTTGAATGCGACGTGACGCCGAGCAACCTGCTTTGTTGCATGTACCTCTTCAGTCGTGTAAATACGCTTATCGTAAGGGAGCAATCTAGGGAGCGTCAGTTTAGCTCCGTACGGCCCAGGATTGCGCATCAACATTGTGTTCTGCTTGGTTTCTGGCGAAAACGAGTGGTAGCCTATCGGATAATCGGGTGGTTCGATGTCGTACGTCGGCTGCATTTCAGGACGCAGAGTGCTGGGGAGCGTGTTGCAGAAATGAGCGATATGGGATATGGCTGAGTGTAAAGTGACTTTGGCACTGTACAAAATCAATAAGCAGATGTATTGTGGAATCAAGCTGTAAATTTGAGAAGTTTGTAACGCACCCTGTCGAAGGAATGCTAAACTCAAGATCTTCATCATCCTCTTCCTCTTCCTCTTCCTTATCGGCGAGAGCTTTCAGGAGCCGCTGCTCATCGAGGTATGCCTCGACCATCTGTGCTTCGAGTTTCTGCCACTTCTGAATGAGGTGAAAATGACAGCCACCGTTTTCGAACATCAAGACAAAACTGCTTTGCTTCCGTCGCGCACGGCCTCGGCTTTGTGCCCAGCTGACCATGTTTTGCGGAGGATCCCATCGGATGACGCTCCCACATGCCTGTATATCGATGCCTTCCTCCGCGACGGCAGTGGAAATCACTAAGTTCTTTTCGCCAATTCGAAACTCAGCTAGTACATCCCTTTGCTTTTGCGGGAGTAGCATGCGTGTAATGTCAAGGAACGCATTCCTCTTCGTGCTTTCAGAGCTCCCGAGTAAAATCCCAATATTAAACACGTCCCGAGTTAATGGATGATTCGCAAGGACTTCCGATAGTGCAAGAACGCCATCACGTCGCGTAACGAAGACTAGTCCACTATATGGCTCCCCGTGCGCTTCTGAATGTTCCTTCTCACGCAACAAACACGCAATCAGCTCGTTTGCCTTTGAGGAGCACTCACGTGCAATGTCGTTGGGATCATAGGAAACCTCAGTGAGCTCGATTCTGCGGAGGATATTCTGCAGGTACGCCTTTTCGTTGTGATGACGCGCGGAAAAGAGAAGGTGAAGCGCATCCGCGCCGCCCTTCAGTGCCTTGTTGACCACGTTGATGACGTACCAGTTCGCGGCCCACGGTCCAAGATCGACGCAAAGCTCCTTGGCTGTGCGCAGAAAGTCTCGCATGCCTTTGTGTACAAATGTGTCGCCCTTGTCGATAGCGAGAGATAGGCGTTGGTCGATGCGCTTGGCTTCTGCAGGATTGGCAGCCTTGGTGAGTTTACGGCGCAGTGCAAGCACAGATGGATCTTTCTGGATATCAAGGGTCTTAACGACAACAGAAAGTGCGGAGACATTTTTGGCAATATCCACTGGGTCTAGGGCTTCAGATAATGGCGGATAGAGAATATGCTTGAAAACTGGACGGTGGACATGTTTGGCGAGCTCATTACGCGTCCTTCGCGGACCAAGGATAATGCTATCGAGATTACGTTCGATTTTCCTGTTGACAATCGGTGAGCTTAAAAATCAAGAAAATGAAAGAATGACGAACTCAAATGCTCTGTCGACGTTTCCGCCAAACATCGGACTCGCAGTCAGTCCGAGTACAATAGGCCTTGTGTCTTCATGGGACGGGCCTAAGAGAATACCAGTCCTTGGTTTGCACATATCGTAGAACTCGCGCATTAACACGTTGTACGGGTGTTTGTCTGCGGCGTGGTGCGCTTCGTCGAATATGAGGAGCCCAATGTCGCGGCTAAGGTTGATGTAGCCATGACGGAGCGCGTCGAGAAGGACCTGCGGCGTTGAGACCATGATGCGGTGAGTCGAAAGTGCATCTTTCCACAGATGCGGGTCCGTCCACTGGTTCGGCTCGAGAGCACCAGAGATTAAGCCAACAGGGACGGGAAGACATGCGCGGACCACATCGCGCTGCTGCTCGCAGAGGCCCACAGTGGGCGCTAGAAACCAGGAGATCTAGTCCAAGACATTATGCAATTAGAACAAAAAAGACATAGTTAAAGGTATCAAGAGACCTTTCGGGGTTCACGCTCAGCCTCCGTCTTCATACGCAGAATTGCGATATGAGTTTTACCAGAACCGGTGTCCATCGCGATCACTATATTCTTTTGCATGCTAGCATCAAGCATCTCTTGCTGATAAGGGCGTGTCTGAGGAATGCTAGACGGAGTAGAAGACTCCATGATCGAGCTTTTGAGAGCGGCAAACAAAGATCAGACTGGAAGAGACCGCTCGGTGTTGGCCAAAGTTGGGATTGAAGAAAACCGCACGACGTTGGGCCTTGTTATACGTCTCTTGAAGGCGGTCCAGCACTGCGATCCTAAGACGATCGCAACTATGTGTTGGTTCTCCGAAGGTATGAGGGTTCAGAAGTTGTTCATAATAGGATTTCAAAGAGAGTATCTGCATCGTGTTGATGTTCGACGGTTCGAAATGCGGCGACTTGCTTGCGCATATGTATACCGAAGCTGCGAAGTCCAGCTTAGTCATCATTTGTCATGAACAAGCTCGTTCAAACATTTGCCACCGATCTCAAAGACGAGTTTCAGCGTCTGTCGTAACTCCATCTTCTACACTACAAAATGAGGAAGCGGGACTCGCACAACAAGCTACGCCTCTATGTTATCTTTCAGCACCGCAATAGGTACTCAGGCTTTCACTGGGCTCTCCAATTAGCGCCGAAAAGCGAAAACACCTCAGAAAAGGGCCCCACTGCGTTATACGATGCCACGAACAGTCTAGAAGTGGGATACGTAGATGGAAGGTGGCGCTATCGTGAACGCCGGAACGTGAACGTTCTACAGCTCGGTAACGTCGTCGCCAGGATTCTTATCGCCAAACTTCCCACTTTGCGAAAGGAATCGGACAAAGATTGGACGGCTTATCTTGATGAACGCCTCGAGCGTGTCAGGGTTGTTCAGGAAGACCCCGCTTGGACATGTCGTGTTTGGGCGAAGCATGCGATCGACGCGCTGCGCGCTCTCGGCGGAGAGTTTACGTCGATACCTGAAACGGATGTCTTGGAGAGCGAGGGTATTCCGTTTGCGGAGGCATCATTGAAGAATCTGTTAAATGGAAAGGCAATTATAAAGGCGCATAGTGACATCCCTATGAAAGATATGCGGAACCATGCTCAAAGTTGAAAAGCATGCGCACAAATATCTTATACAAGTCTGCTATAATTGCATTGTACGTGGTATTATATCTGTCCGCACTCTTCAAATGAATGTTACTGTTAGATTCTGTAATCCGGGCTATGAGCAAAAATCGACAAAGTCCCTCAGCACAAAAGTAGCTACTTAGAACATATGGCGTCAAGAGACATCGAACCGTAGAAAAAGCCATAGGACAGCTAACAACATGTTCAAATGACAAGAAAGAATACCCCGACCCATGTATTTGTATTCGTCGAGGAATGGCGTTCTCGAAGGATCAGGACACGTATTTATGCCCGGGAACAGTGCATAAACGATGTCCTAACTTGAGAAGGAAGGCGATGAGCGCTCATGGACCATCACGTCAAAAGTATGAGTGAGGGAGGGAAGAGGCTAAAAGATGGTTGATCCGTTGCTGCTCCTCTCGTTTCTGTATCCGTTCAAGGGGAGGACACCGACGAAGAGATTGCCATCATCATAATATCGCTGAAGCTGTATAAGTTCTGAAAGATCACAACATTGTAGATCACAACATTGTCAAAAGCGGCCTCAAGTAGAAGAAGAACATATATTCGTATTGTTGGATCGCCTTCTGGATGACGTTTGTATTGGAAATTTTGGCAGGCATTGGGCCATTATACGTACGGAATCGAGATTGAAGCCATAACTTGCCTGGAGTTCTGTAAGAGAAAATATGCTGGGAGAGAACGTTCTGGCAGAAAATCATACGGCACTTCCGTGATTATCCGAGAAACACCGTCAGATGGGGTTTTCTAATGTTGTATCATTACACTGCTACCAATCTCCTAAACATGCATGTATATACATAATAACACAGCCACGACAAATAAGACATATTATCACTGATGAATTCTGGCGCCCTGCTTGACGAGAAACGTTCTGCATTACTTTGCGCTGCTTTCAAGATCAGAAGAGACATCAGGAGTACTCTCAGTAAAAGGAATGCGTGAACAGAATAGTTCTAGTATGTTACCAATTGTGTACCCAGTACCGAGCACACATCCGTTAGGCGCAATTCCGCTTCCCTACCAAGTCCACTAGTACTAAACGGATCGCGAAAAGGACCTTTGGACCAATCGCCAGTGTTAAATATTTTGAGAGTAGGCCCAGGCACGCTGCGCTTAATTCGACCATTTTTCCGATCCAAACTAGACATTGTGAAAGCAGCAACAAGCTCGTCTACGTCTTCCGGCTTCGATATATAGTAATTAATCCATACGAGTGCGGGAAGGGCCAAAATAGCCCGAGGCGATACAAGTGTCGAGTGTACCGCGAGTTTTTCCAAGCAGTGTAGCATTGAGAAAACATCATCAATCCGACCCAATGACGAGACTAAACGCATGTCCAGCATAAGCCCTGTGAGTCGTGAAGACCACATCCTGAGACACGCGACGAACGGTATGCGTATTTCCGCATTGTCTTCAAGTCGAGCAGAGAATTCCTCGACGTGTGAAAATGGAAGAGAAAGGACGTCACGCATGTCGTCAGCGGAAAGCTGCGCGCCCTCTAAGAGATGGAGCTTGCGGAGGTTTCGACCAGAATCTGAAAAACCTTGCCTTGACTTGTCGCAAGAAACGAGTTCCCGCCGGACATCCTTTGATGGTGCCATCACATTCTTACTGACAGAAACACTTTCTACCCTTGGCCAGTGCGCCATCATACGAAGGAGCTCGTCCGTTCTAAAAAGGTTTCGGGCCGAATCTTCGCAATGAATATGCAACGAAATTAGACTAGCTGCTGCAAGTACTTGCTTGAGCGCAGAACGATCATAGGCTCCGTAGTTGAGGAGAGTAATACATGCCAGGTTTGCGCAGCGATCTATGATCTGGATGTAATCGCTTGCCTTTGCCTTTTCATCCTCGTCATCATCATCCTTCTTCAGCTCTAGGGTGAGATTGCGGACCATTTCTGCCAGGTGTCTATTTTTCGTTAAGGTAACATGTAGTCCTTGGGCCACCTGAGGTTTTTTCCATTTCCGGAGTTCGATTGTGCTGTACAGCCTGCGCGCAGCGACGGGGTACCAAGATCTACAAACACTAAGGAAAGAAAGGAGCTCGATCATTGGAGGAATAGTATCTCCAAATCCTTCCTTGAGCTCAAAAATGCGATCTAGGATTTCTGGAGGCAGATCTCTCGGCATTTGGAGATAAGTATGGCGTATTTGTTCTACAGCCGGGTAACTCTTGAGCGTAGTTTGGTTATGCCAAGGAGGTGATTAGTATGTGCAACGTCGTCGTCGTTGCTGCGAACCGATGAGCGCAGACCGCGGCTTAAGTATGCAGTTCAGTTGAAATTCACGCCGCATATTTGTAAACCAAAACAGGGCGTGAGAATATGTATTTAGCCACAAGCAAAGCACATGTATGCTAGCGGCATCAAAGCCGGTATGTTCGGAATTAGTATTGGTCTTGCCCTAGTTTGCGTCACATGGGTCTCATAAGACCGGTGGACAATCAGCTTGACGGTTTCGGCCTGGGCTTGCTTGGAATTGAATTCCGGCTTCTACGGACGGGAAAATGGCGGAGACTTTTTCAAAATCAAAAATCAAAATCAGAATTTGGAATCCGGTTTCGGCTTCTTGAAACTTGAGGTCATGCCGCAGGATATGCAAAGCCCTTGTTGGCTTCAAATGAAATTGACCGGGCCTAGGATAGACCTTGGGCCAAAGCCTCAGAAATCCCCAGTTGAAAGATGGGCAGTTAGTTTCGAATCGATTTATGCTCTAAGAAATTGACTATATAGATGTGTTGTGCGAGACTACGAATAATGAAGGAATATACTATAGTTGTCAGCTTCCACCCTACTTTAACTCCGAGAAGACGCTGCGAGTTCCATCTCACAGCCGCCCCTGGCGCACCCAGCCGAGCAACTTGTTCTTGAAGCTGTCCTGCTCGCTCCGCCGCTCCGCCTCTTCCTTGCGAGCCTGCCGGCGTGCACGATTGTTTATTATCTCCGAAGTCGAGGCATCGAGGTGGGTAGAGGTGGAAGATTTGGCAGAGGAGATGGTAGCAAGAGGCTCTGCGACAGTGGCCTTCGGAGCGGAGCCGGGCACAGGAGCCGATTTCGAGTCGGAGGACGCCAGAGAAGGGGACGAAGACGCCATAGCGTTGGCACCAGCCGAAGACGATGATGTAGGCTGTTTCTGCAGCGTGGGCTCAGACACGGCCATCGTTTTCTTCAGTGAGACTCGTGGTGCCTCTTTACGCGCGGCGGGCTTTTGTGCGTCACCCGCCCCAGCTGTCATCCTTCTGACGACCTTCTGCCACATCTCCGCCTCTGCTTTCGTAAGCTCTTTCGGCGCCGCCTTCTCCACCGCCCTCTCCGCGACCTCGAAATCTGCCGTCGCCTTCGTTCCCTCCTTGGCGCCCAATTTTAGCTTCTTCGCAGAATCGTCCGCCGCCTCTGCATCTGCCTGTGTCCAAGCTTCTGCTTCTACCTCCGGCTGCCGACACCACTCCGCGACTGTCAGCTGCCCGTTTTGACGTATGAGTCCGTGAGACATGTCGCCTGCATCACGCAGGCCAATGCGCATGTTCAGTAGAAGATGACGCATCGAATGTGCCGCGACACGAATCGCCCGCGCGCGTTTCTCGTCCGACATTTCCGTCCTTCCTTCAGGCGGGCTTGGGAGCTCATCCTTGACGCTGTCATCCTTGAAATCGTAGCCAGTGTAGAACCCGCTCCACGCGACAAATGCGCGCGCAAGTCGCTGCCGCCGCTCTGCGGGGGTTTTGATCTTCATGTAGGGCGCAAACGTGGTTGATGTGAAACGTTTTTCTAGTGATTAAAAGAAAACAAACTGAGCATTGGACTATTTGACTAGGAGCAAGGAAGACATACCGACAAACTCGATATTACAAACGATTTCGTTCTCGGGTTTGTATTTCTCTGCCGCATCCTCAACTCTGTACTCCTCGCCGTCGGCAACATTATCAAATGGGCTGGCAGCAGGCTCCTCATACGAGGAGCCATCGAGATTAGCTGACGTCTGCCCTGCATTGTCGTCTCGCACAAGCTTATTCCAGCGTTCAGCATCGTTAAGCGAGCCTGCCCCGGTCTCGGCTGAGCTCATCGCATCCTCGACACCGGTTAAAGCATCAGCAATAGCAGCATCATCTCTCATGGGGCCTTCGCGCAGATATCGTTGGATGTCTTCCAGACCAACACCGCCATCGACGAGGAGCGCGCGGTTCCACGGTTGGATACGGACCGTGATCGTGCGGGACCCGAGTTCTTCCACGCGCCGTGCAGACTCACTAGAATCGAAGCGAATGAAAATGACACGTAGGTAGTTCGACGGCGAGTCCTTGTCCTGTTGGAAGTCAGACTTGAAAAGACAACACACGATGACGCGCACAGAAAATGCTCACATGAAGTGCCTTGAATTCCCGAACCCTCCCAAAACGCCGTTCAATATCCCGCACAATGGCAAGTACGTCGGGCATATCCCGTGCGCCATTTTGCGGGTAGACCATGATCGTGTGTTTGTGTGTCGCCGACAGAGATTTTGCCTGCTTCGCCTCCGTCCTGAGCGACGACTGTTCTAGCTCGTCGAACACATAAGGAGAGTACGATGTCTTTTGAGGTGCCACTGAATCGACAAAGTCGAGTATTGGAGTTGCATTAGAGCTAGCAGGATGCTGTTCGTCGGGGTCGAGGTCGTTGGCCGTGTCAGGGAAAACGTCCGCAGAGCTTGAGTTCGCGCTCGTGGTCGTGGGCACATGTTCAGTTGTCAGACAGCGTCGATGAGGCAGCTGATGATATCTGGGTTTGGACAGCGCCCGGCATACGACGCGTCGAGCACAGCGTGAGTACATCGTCTGCAACGATGAGCTCGCGAAAAAGCGGCGAATATCCTGCGCCGAAGACTTACCGAATATAGCTCGGTAGGATCGGCAGAGCTTCCGGCTATTCGACTTCCGTCACTGCAGGTGACCGCGCCTTGACTCACGACGACCACGACGACCTGCTCGCTGTTTACAATGTCGAGGACGCTCTTTCAACTCGCACGACTCCGCCCCAGTGCGCGGATGCCATCTTGCCGACGTGCGTCGACGTTCGCCAAGTTTAACTGGGAGGTACGCACGCCAAAACATACTATAAATGGCTCGCTCAAACACAGACATACACGTGTAGGATCCGTTGAATCTCGAGTCATTGCTCACCGAGGAAGAGATCGCTGTGCGGTATGTATCTCCAAAGTCGCTCTGACTGCTTGGTTAAATTTTATATTTTGCAGAGACACTGCGAGAGACTATTGCCAGGTCCACAGAGCTTCTTTCTCCTGTACGAACTACCAGTCTGACTTCTTTCTAGGAAAATCTCCTCCCACGGGTGCTCGAGGCGCAAAGGACTGAAAGTGCGTCTACTCTTATACTCAAATTTCTACCTCTCATACTTTTTCTCACTAGAATTCACACCTGAAATCATGTCCGAAATGGGGCAGCTTGGTCTGTTGGGGTCGACTATTAAGGGCTACGGGTGCGCCGGCGTCAGCAGCGTCGCATATGGGCTCGTCTCCCGTGAAGTAGAGCGGTAAGTAAGGCAGTCGCTCCTCTCCCTAGTCTGCTGAATTATATTGTCACATGTATCTCAGAGTAGATTCGGGATATCGCTCGACCATGTCCGTCCAGTCATCGCTCGTTATGCATCCTATAAACGCATTTGGAACGCTGCAACAAAGGGAGAAGTACCTCCCACGTCTTGCCAAGGGTGAGATAATTGGATGCTTTGTGGGTATCTCTGTTGGGTTTCTAGCTCGCAACGGTTATTCAAATCATAATTCTCTCGATTGCTTATGTGTTAACCAGGGATTGACGGAACCGAACCACGGCTCAGATCCCGCAAACATGGAAACGACCGCTGAGGAGACTGATGGCGGTTTCCTTCTCAACGGAAGCAAGAGTTGGATCTCCAACGCGCCCGTCGCAGACCTCTTCCTCATCTGGGCGCGCTGTAAGTGGGACAACAAGGTCCGCGGATTCCTAGTTGAAAAAGGGACCGCGGGCCTCACTGCGCCGCCCATCAAGAACAAGCTTGCGCTACGTGTTTCGCTCACTGGCTCCATATTTCTTGACGGTGTCAAGGCGCCGCACGATGCGCTTCTTCCCGGGGGCGAAGGCCTCAAGGCACCCTTCTCGTGCCTCAACAACGCACGGTACGGCATCTCATGGGGTGTGCTTGGTGCACTCGAGGACTGTCTCGCCCGAGCGCGCGACTATGCTCTCGAAAGAAAGCAATTCGGGCGCCCTCTCGCGAGTTTTCAGCTCGTACAGAAGAAGCTCGTGGACGCGCAGAGCGCAGTCGCGCTCGGACTGCTCGCGAGCCTACAGGTCGGCCGGCTCAAGGACGCAGATGCACTCGCACCGGAGATGATCTCGATTGTGAAGCGGAACAACTGTGGGGAGGCGCTGAAGCATGCACGCACCGTGCTGGACGTGCTGGGCGGGAATGCGTGCGCGGACGAATATCATATCGGGAGACACGTCGCGAATCTCCAGGTAACCAATACGTACGAAGGAACATATGATATCCATACCCTCATTCTTGGGAAGGCGATGACCGGCATCCCGGCTTTTGCGAACTGAGGGGCTTTAAATTTTGTGAAGGAAATCGCGAGACCGCTTTTCTCGCAGGCTCGTATCCAGCCGATATGAATACCTCGTCGACATGGCTGTGTTTCCTTGTTTCCTTTCACCCTGATAGATTGTCAACAAGATAAAAATGTCACTGATGTAAATATGTACTGACAGCAAGTCGGTTTAATCATTAACCCAATACATGAAACTTTCTAAGGATACTATTGAGCGCCCGCGATGCGCTGTTTCCGACGCATCTTCGAAATAAATGGTGTCTTTATCCAACTCTTCCTGTTCCAAGGAGAACGAAAGCGTCACGAAGGGCTACATGTAAAGTGAGACAGTAAACGGGAGCCGCATACACGGCAACTTCAGCCATCATTTCAAGTAATCTAATGGGCAATCTGGCCCTGTCCACGTTCTGCTAGCCGTGCCGATGTCCGGGATCCAGACCACTCTCGCGTAGCTCGGTCTCAAAGTGTCGTAAAAAGCGCGTTCGAGTGGACTCTGCAAAAGAATGTGCTCACTTTCTAGAATTACTCTGGACTTAGGATAGGGGGTTGAGTAGAAGCACCTCTTGCACTCAGCTTCACCCTACGGACTGGCAGACATCCTTTCAGTCTAGTCACCAGCACAAGTCTAGCTAAGCTTCCAAGCGAACCTTTTCCATTTGCAAAGCTCGAAAAAGACATACATTGTTTTCGGTAGTTCGATCGTCAACTTATAATTTGCATCTAAATCCCACGAGTGATCATGCGAATAGACGAGTAAAAGCCTCCCTTCTGATTCAACATCTCATGGTTCATCCAGAAGACTCGACAGCTTGACGAATTAGCGACGCTGTCTTCTCAGAGCGCGGTGTAATCTTGCACTTAAATGCCTTGGGATGCCTTGCGGTATTGTTCACAGTAAGTACAAAAGAATACAACAAGTGCGTCCAGACTTTAGATATGCTAACCTTATGAAGTTTGTGGTATACTCCTCAGTCGGCGTGATTGGAACCCCATTCTCGTCGAGGGCCTTTTGGATGTTGAAAGCAGACAACAGAGATGCTATGCCGATGAACACCTTGTACGGTTCATCGAGAGTACCATTAGTATACTTCTTTACCTGTCTAAGAGGCTGTATGAACTTACAGCATTGTCTGCAAAAAACCTTCCCGGACAAATTCTAGTCTCCGTAAAAACAATAAACGAAGAATAGGAAGTTATGCTTGATTAGCCGACGTCCTCTTCAAACAAGTACTACTTTCGCAAATAAAGCACTGGGATAGATGCTCACCGTCGGCCAATTCCAAAGACAATCTTGCTAACGTCGACAGGCCTTCTTGTCCCTTTTTTAGGAAGCCATCTATCAGGAATGAACTTTTCTGGTTCTGGATACTCCTTAGGATCCCGTGACATTGCCCTTATATAAAGCCAGTCAGTTAATAAAATTGACATATTTTGGCGGATTTCTTTCTACAGCGCAGCGCGAACAATTGAAGTACTCACCAGAGGTTTGCGTAAACAGAGGTACCGCCCGGAATTAAATAGCCATCGTAGACGTCGTCATCTGCAACAGTGTGTGCAAGACCTGACGGAATCGACTTGAATCGATGAAATCGGATACATTTACTAATATCAAGTTAACGTACCCACAGGCCCGACTATTTGCCATCTTTTACGAATGTATAATCATGGGGCGGAAGTTCAGTCAGTCCATGGCCGATGTAGTCTTATTATACCATCTGTACAAACGCACCTCAGTACCTCTTTACAAAGTGCATCCACAAATGGTAGATCCGGACGGTCCTTCATGGTCGGAAGGCTGTCCCTGCCTATAACTCTATCCACCTCTTCTTGTCCGCGTCGTTGTTCCTCGGGGTTCAGGACCATAGCCAGTATAAACGTTAGCAGCGATGATACGGTCTTGACATACCCCGGAAAGAAACATAACCAAGTTTCTTATTTGGAGATAGAAAAAAGTAGAAATACTAGCTCACTGTGTCTGCGCCAGCTATTGTTGATTATTGTCAACAGCTAGATGAAGTCATAGTCTCATGAGTCTGACGGACCTGCGTACATAACACCTGTGGTCTTAGCAAGGAGGTCTTCGTCTTTTATGGCCCCGTTTTCAGCTGTTTTCGATTCTATAAATTTGCTTGTCATCGACGGTGCTGCCGTGCCGTCAGACTAACAAGTTAGCGAAATTAACAAATGATCACCCATCCCAAAATGCACGACAAATGAGACTTGCAATTATTGCTTTCGCCATCTTGTGCGGCTCGTGGTACATAGCCATCGAATGTTTGTAGCCCTCCTTCGCAATCGCATGGAAACTAGTACCTGGGAACCAAGCAGGGAGATGGCGTACTGTTTAACGGAAAACGTTGTTAGACAAATTGGACACCTTAAAACGGTAGACCAGTATATTCACACCAAGGAAGAGCGTTCACAAGGAAGAAGCCACTGGCTTCAATAAAAGCCGCCAAACCTTTATCCGCAAGTGCGACATACGGGTCATCGGATTCTTTGACTGAGAAAATGAGTGTGCAGTCTATCCCAGCGCGTATTGAAATAGAATAAACATACCTTGATAACCGTAGGTGACCATCATGATCGATTCGCCAGCTGAGCTGCGATTGTAATGAGTTAAATAAGAAAATAAAAAAAGATAGCGAGATTTACTGTCTCAGGACGGCAGGAAATTTATCCGGTGCGTTCAAAATCCCCAACAGCATCCTGTAAGCGGATCGCGTCTGAAGCTCTGCGTAATCCTCTACAGCAGATGGTTGGAAGTAACGATGCATTAACTGTCTGGTCCTCTTGAGTTCGTCTCCGTAAGGCAAAGCTGACGGAAACCATCGCGAAAAACCCTCGCTGGGCGGCAAGGACGGCAACAAAAGCGAAGTAAGTAAGCAATGGACTAGAGATTATGAGCACATGGATATGTAGCATACAGCTCGACCATGACATTTTCCGGTCGAGACGAGTAGTTATGACCACGCTTCTCGAATAGGTTGACGGCAGCTTCATATGTGTTTAAGAAGAGGTAGGGTGTGCCAAAGTTCCTGAAAAACACCAGACTCCCTGGTGAATGCGTGAGTATTTTATCAGGAGTCTGGAGACGCCTGGATTTCCAAACTCACCGTACTGTTCTCCCCACTCTTTCGCCTTTTCCCACTCCTTATCGGGTGGCATTTCGAAGTAGTTTCCTACCAAAGGTAGCCCTTTTGGTCCCGGGGGATACTTCGGAGTTGCCGTACGTCGTTTGTATCGAGAGAACCAAAGTTGTAAGTATTTCAGAGCACAAGCAACCACAACAACATCAACGAGATATACGATCATTTTCAGCCTGAGTTCATACTAGAAAAGACGACGAAGGGGAGCTTTTTATACCGAATGCACCAGGACACGCCAGGGCCTGGCCTTGAGTTCAATGTCCGATGCAAGGGGAAATTAAAAACAAGTCCATATGCCGAAGCTGTTTCATGATCGAACACCCGCAATCCAATATGAAAGGTATAGACTTAGATGCCGTCGAAGCCAAGGAGGAGTAGACAGCCAATACGACGCACTTAAGACTATTTTCAGGAATTGCAGTCTAGATAAAAGGGCGTATGAGCGGCCCAAGCCCACCAATTGCGGACTAGCAAACCGAGTCTATGATTGTGCCTCTTCAGAGACAGAAGACCACAAGACTTTCTTAATTTAGAAATTTGTGCTTTCGGTTTCCGCTTTAAGAATGCCCAAGATTATGAAGCGCAGGAGCACTCAAGCTGGACCGATATTGAGCCGAAAGTTACCATGCATTCCAGCGCGCAAAACCGCCTTATATTTGGACTATTTCACGAATGCTGACGGAGATGTGCAGATGGCTTATACTGACTAGAATTTCGTAAGTCAACGGAGGTTCGTTAAGGCCGATATTGACGGAAGACCTTACATATCATCTGATCACTTCAGGCACCCCTTACAGAAGACCTATTAGGTCGGACCTACCCACATCTGATTGCGAATTGTGCATCACCAAGCAGAGCACCGCGATTTGCTCAGTGCGTGTCTGATCATGGCTGCGGTATTATAGCTACATCGCGTAGGGGGGAAAGTAAATGAGAGCTAAAAGTCAAAAGATAAAATCCACGTACTGTTGTCTACCCCGGAATACTGTTTTTGGTACGACTGACGGCTCAACTTATTTGTAGGAATACCCGGCCCACGAAGGCACTCGCCCTTTAGCACCAGCACCAAGGACTAGCCTGAAGCCATCATTTGGGAGCCTATAAGTCGAGGCGTCTGGGAAAATGCGAAGGCGGCGCTAGTACAGCAGCAGAGCACAATACTCTCGTCCTTCGTTCCACACATGGCATTTACCGAGTTACGTCTCCGCTGGAGGAATAATAGGCAGTTGACTCAGCAGTATCCAAGGACTAGCCAGGCCATAGATCATCGATCATCCTCGATGGAGTACATGTATGTAATTTTCGAGAAAGCTTTGCGATAAGATGTTTCAACAAAAAGTCTAAGTCGTCGCAGCCATTTTTGCCGACGTGTTGTTGACAAATATTTGTCTGCACGTATTGGAACGTCCTGCATGATTCTCACCTATGGGCAGATAAACATTTAATATGAGAATTGGTGCTCTCCATTTCATAGATTCTTTGCTTTCTGATCACCTCCGTCTCTCTTTCTCGATCAGCTCTAGATCGAAGAGGTTTGTGAGCGAAATCTAACGTATATTTTGACCGTAATATGCAACGGTTCGGTGGTGTAGTGGTTATCACGTCTGTCTCACACTTCTATGAATGAGGAGTGCACAGGAGGTCCCCGGTTCGAGACCGGGTCGAATCAAATATTTTGTTTTCATTCATACCATGAAATTCTCAGCTCTTTTTGGTTGTACAAGTACATACAGGATACAAGATCTAAGTATTGACAGGAAGGCGTGTGTCTATATTCTGATTCTAAATAGACAGATATCATGCTGTATTCATATCGAGCGCGAAATCGGCCATCATGTCGAGGAACTGCGCCAAGTGCTGATAACTTAACGGTTCGCGGGCACTGCTCGCTAAAGCGCTCGCGGTGCGCACGGCATTCTTAATCTGTCGCCCATTTACTTTTCTCTCAGCGAGCATACTCAGCTCTTCCTCGGAGAAGCCCGAGCCAGGTGCTGTGTCTCGGCTGCGTTCGCCAGATGCAGCGTCCCCTATCCTCGCTGTGCGCGCCTTTGCAAGAAAAGCAATCCAGATCTGGCGCTTTGCGTCGGAGCTAAGGTCATGGTAGCGCAACGAGACGTGTATCCGTGACTAGAAGGCGTCGTCAAAGGTGCGGACACGGTTCGTCGTGAGGAAGAGGATCCCACAGAAGTATCTGTAAATATATATGGAGTCAGCCGGAATTGAAGGGCGCAAGAAAAGAGAAAGAGAAGAACGCACTCGAGATGCCGCAGGAAGACGGAGACCATCGCATTGCGCGCAAGATCGTGCGAAGACCGCTCTTCCAGAAATACGTCCGCCTCATCGATGAGCACAACGGCGCCCCAGCGTTCCGCGAACCCAAGTGCGGACTTCAGTTCCCCTTCCACAGAGCCCGCGGATGCGCCGAGATCGGCCGCACCTACTACGTATAATGGCCTTCGCACCTCTGTCCGATCAACGTCAAAAAAACTCGCATTTCTAACCAGCTGAAACACCACCAACTCACGTTCACTAGTCGCCTCTGCCGTAAGGGTCTTCCCCACGCCCGGGTTTCCAAACAGGTTGATGACGAGCCCCCGTCCCTTGCCTCGCACAAAGTCATCGAACTGCTGCGAGGCTGCCTTCGCCGCATCAGCAGTGTGCGTCTCCACAAGCACCTTGACGATCGCCTTCTGATTTCCAGAAAGGATGAGGTTTGCGAAGGGCTCGTCGTTCCATTCGATCGGAGAAACATGCGCGACACCTAAAGTAACTAAAAACATGATGTTAATACCCAAATAGGTAAAAGAGAGATGTGGAAACATTCCCACCCCAGAGTTTAGCAGACAAGCTAAATCCGTAAACGCAAGGGTTAGCGACAAGTAGGTCCGACTCGCTGAGCTCTGGCTCCCCCGACACACTGAGGTGCACATCAGGCAGGGAAGCGGCGGTGACATTTTCCAGGAGCCTCCCGTCTAAGGTTTTTTAAACTTCGGGGAGCGTGTTACGCTGAGCGGCAGTGGCAGCCGTGACAAATGATTCTGCAATATTGAGTCGGAGTCAGAGCGAGTTTCTTAAATACGAGAAGGAACATCGCTGGCCTCGGTCGATCATGATACGGCTGTTAACCTACATGATTGAGGAATCAAACGATACGTGCTCTTCATTAGCGTCAGCAGCAGCGAAATTATACGGCGTACGTGCCGTTATCTTCGATCCATGTCCAAGCATCAATCCCAAACCGTTGTACTGCATATGATGCAGCCCTCCCTGGAGAGCTTCCCACTTTCTCCCGCGCGCGATGAGCATCTCAGTAAGCTCTTGCACTCGCGGGAAATAATGAAACGGATACGTTGCCAGACTTGTGATCTTCACCGCGCCTTTGAAATGATGGACCGCATCTACGACGAAGCCCGTTGCGATTCCAAATCTCGGGAACGATGTCGTGGTCTCTACACCGGGATGCGCGGTCGTCGATAGCGTGCCGTGCTGCACGTTGTACTCGACGTACTCGACTTTCAGCTGCCACACCAACGTGTCGCACAACGACACGACGCTCGCATCCAGCAACCGAACGGCACGCGGCGCGCCTGTGGCCTTGCACTTCGCGTACAGCAGTGTGCGCGGGCGCATGATCGTCCAGAGAAGGTCGAACGTGATCTCGTCGTGTGCGAGCAGCGCGGCGAGCTCGCTGAGCGTCGCCGCGTACTCCAAGCGGAGGAACGAGAGAAAGAAGGATAGGTGCGCGTGGGTAAGCGTGTCCAATTCGGATTTCTCTAGTTCTGGCTTAGATGAGAGACGGTCTGAGCACGCTTGGAGCTCGGGAAGAAACATGAGGAAAGTCTTGTAGTCGATCTGCAGATGGATAATGATTAGCGCGTATGCGATCGGCTCATGCAGCACGGATCACTCACCCTCAGTGGCTTCGCGGTCCATGAAATACCTTCGACCTTGCCAATGACCTCTGCAGACACGTCTCTCAGGTACGGGCTCCGGATGTCAAAGTACGCCTTGTATTCCTCCCCCTCTTGGGACATGCGATGAAGAGTAAAGGCGTACTCTGCGTACGCGTCAACAGCTACCCGGACGGCCTGGGGTGCGCGCTCGCGTGCAACGAGCCGCTGAGTCATGTGGTCGAACATCATGTCGATACACTTAGCCTCTAGACGCATCCCACGCTGCGCATCAGGGACCGGAGGAGCATCGGGCACCTCTTTGCCGTCCTCGCTCGATGAATCAAAGTCTTCGCCCTGTATACTTGTCAGCCAATGCAGAATGCAATAAACAGTCAAGTTGCTCACGCGCAGCGCAGCGCGGTATGCCCTCGTTGCCGCATCTAAATGGACGACAACACAACATCATGCCGTTGTCGAACATTAGTCTGAATGAAAGCAAAGACAGAGATATGATGAAAACAGACCAGAAGACAGCGGCCGGATAGGCCAAAGGTCTGGCTGTGAATACATACGAGAAGGTTGCGCATAGACAGAGAGAATGTCGTAGATAGGTAGCATCGCGGAGAAATGCAGAGGTAGAGATAAAAGAGAACCGCTGGAAGGTACAGGGCCTTTATCCCAGTACGAGCGCCTATTTCTTCTCTTGTCGCTGTGCTCAGATCAAATCAAGTCCTGGAAGCGACGTCTGGCGAGCGCATGTATGCAGAAAGAAGACCATCTGATCCATATCAGCATGTATAATTTGGCGGCTCAGTCGGACGGAAAAAAGAACGTCGCAAACAGCATCAACTTCTGGGGCGCCATTGGGGAGTTGTATTAACCTTCAAGCGCGCGTCCCATGCCATACATACAGCTCCAGAGAAGGTCTGTTATTCTAACAGCGACCCACTTAATGTGATACTGAATTTGCTGAGAACCGGTATTGCGATGCAAGAAGACAGTAGTTTAGCTGAAATGCAGGTCTAAGAAAGAACGTCACACACAGCATCAACTCGTGGGGCGCCATTGGGTAGTTGTATCCACCTTCAAGCGCGCGTCCCATGATAGGGGCCATACACATACAGCTCCGGAGAAGGTCGATTATTCTAACAGTGACCCACTTAATACTGGATTTGCTGAAAACCGATATTGCGATGCAAGAAGACAGTAATTTAGATGAAATGCAGTTCTAAAGCAAGCGTAGATGAGATGATCATAACACCTATGCATAAAATTAAATCAGCCTTCGAGGAGCACTCGAGCCGCACCGGCTCACGCACCTTCGGCGCCAAGCTGAGCACCTTCCCCCAACCCTTCATCCGCAGCTCCGCACTGACAGGCCCGCCGACACGTGTGCCCAGCATCTCCTTTTTGTTGTTAAGAAGCACGCACGCGTTGTCGTCGAACTTGACTATACGGCCGTCCGGGCGCGCGGCGGGCTTCTTCGTGCGTACGATGAGCGCGCGGCGGACGTCGCCCTGCTTGACCTTGACGGCGGTGGAGGAAGTGAACGCGGACGCGGATAAGGGCCGCGCGCGCTTGACGACGCAGACGATTTCGTCGCCGACCCCGCCGTAGCCGTGGTTGACCTTGTGCTTCAGAACGTTGACGCACTCGACGAGCAACGCCCCCGAGTTGTCGATGACCTGTGTTACTGTCCGGTGAGCGACATCGTACTCTGAGAATACATTTTATTGACGACATACATTGAGGGTGCCCTTGAGACTGATCATCGCCTTCTGCTCGTTGTCGGACTTCGGCACGCTTTTTCTTCCGAAAATGGCACGTACTTGGTCTTGCTTGGTACTATTTGGCTTAACCATGTGATGCAAACGCGTCTGACGCGTACAATTTTCCTCGCTCTAGATTAGTACTTTGGAGTCCAAGCTTTTCTTGTATACTGGTTACAGACTTCCAGTGGCTTGTATGAACCAGTCCGACGATCGATCTATCATTAGTGAAATCGTAAGTTAACCCGATCTATGAATGCAACCCTTCTCACTGTCCGAATATATTATAACTTCGTCATTGGATGTTGGTGCTCTGCCACTCAATACGTATCATTACATGAAAATCCGCGAGCGCATATGATGTACTGTAGAGCATGTACCAGGCCAGATGGCAGCTAACTGCGTTGATGCCGTTCAGGACAGGGTTGGTCTGTCGAACATCAAGAAGTCATCGATGTGTTCGTGTGCGTTTCCGCATTCAACTATGGCCTTATGCATTACGCTGTGAAATGTGATTGCATATTTTCCCCCGAATCCTAATTAAAGGGCCGTTAAAAATATATTCGAGCCTTAATGAAATGAACAACGTCTCATATAGTGTGACTGCCAATAAATTAAAGTTAAGATACAACCATACTGTTAGCCAAATAATCGTAATGTCCCGCTTCATACCGCGTCCTGAGAAGATACAGCTCCGGGGCACCCGCATAGACGTTGCCGTCAGCAATGTACAGCTCGTCCAGCTCGGAAACACTCCACACCAGCCCCGAGAGACAGAACGCCTTGCAGATCAGCGTCGCGTCGGAACTCGCGCACCGCACGAGTCCCAGCGTCCCGAGAGACGCCAGAGTACGGCGTGCCCCCTCTGCGCGCGGATGCGGCTCGTCTGAGAGCTCGTGCACCAGGGGCTCGTCGACCGCGCACTCTTCGAGCCACAGGCGCTCGAGGCCCACACAGCGCGCGAGACACGCAAGGATGTCGATTCCGGAAACGCAGAGCTTGTGGAGCTCGAGCGAGCGGAGAGGCGGCGCAGAGCGCGCGAGGAAGCTAAGGAGGTGCGGCCATCTGTTTCCGACCACGAAGTCCGGCGGGGGAAGCGGGCCGTCGAGCTCGAGGACCACGAGGCGTGGCGCGTGCAGCGCGTCGAGCACGCGTCCTGGGTTGTCGTCGCCTTCCCACGACAGACGGAGCGTCGTCAGGTCGGTCAGTGTATGCGCCTCGAGCACGACGTCAGTGGCGTAGCCGACCCGGAGCGCAAGGTACTGCAGCTTAGGGTAGATACCCATTATGAGGACGCACTCTTCGATGGTCAGGCAGATGAGGTTCTCGTGGTCGCGGAGGTCGAGGTGCACAAGGTGGGGCCCGAAATCTCTGTGGTTCTCCATGCCGAGGTGGAAGCGTGGCCTTAATAAAACGCGCAGTTGGAGCGCCCCCCGGGAGAAACGCCCGGTCTGGTCGGTCGACCAGAAATATTCTTCAGCGAGGTGCGGGAACTCGGCTTCGACCGACGGTCTGATTGACACAGTGAGCGGCACATTGTCCAGACAGAGGGTCGGCTTCAGTCGCGCAGCGAGAGCGGTCAGCGCCTTGACCGTCGGGAGGACGGCGTCCGACTTCCTGAACTTTGTAAACTCGGAGAGGTCGAGGTCAATGACGAGCGGGTGTGTTTTCGAGGAGGACAGCCAGAGATTCATCAGCGCGATCGGCGACGCGAGTGAGCGCCGGGGCGCCGTGAGGCTCGTGTACGTCCAGATCCCGGGAGTGGCGAAGGCGACGTGGCGCCACAGGCGGCAGACGTGGCTGAGGACGAGCGGCGACATCGCAGGCGCCGACAGACGGTCGATACATGTCGGACAGACCCAGTAAAATATTTCGCCCAAGAGCTCCGGGGGAAGACTGGAAAGTAGCTCACCCAAGGGAATCACGGATTGAAAGCTCGGAGCACATGCCGTGGCGGTATCTTCGCAGGTTCTCAAGCACTCTTGATTAGTTGATATTTGAAGAGATACATTGTTTTGACTATCTCCCCCCTGTGTCATCTAAGGTAAGAAAGTAAGGAGCACCTGTTTTCTAGAAGAAACTTGAAGCCAGCGGAATCATGGGAAAGAGAATATAAATCGCATAGGAACTCTGCGCGACATGTTTGCGTGTCAAGACTGCCAAGGCGACAGGGGTTTTAAATACGCCCCCATTGCAGCAGAGCTGCAAAATGAGGGCTTATTGAGTTTGCGATCACGACAGAGGAATATGTGGCGGTAGGAAAAAGTGAGGCGAGTGCGCACGACACGCCTTTCTCACGCTCGATAGTATTCCTTCGACTTCCAGAACTGCGCCCCTCGCTCCCTTTCCGTTGCTCTCTCTGAACTATCGACATCTCCTGCTTGTCGCTCGCAAATTGGAAAATTGCAGGAGAGTGGTTCGAAGCAAATAACGGGGAGTGCAAACAAGCGCAAGACGGATACGTTCAATGCGTCAGGATACGCTTGATCATCATGATCGATGTTGCAAACAGCATTCGCGGCTCAGGTTGGGAAGTCGCAATTTTATCCAGTGTGTTGGCTGTTAATTCTCTGAGCGGGTTATCGTAGTGATAAATGTCGCGTGTCACTGCGGTGGTTCTCCCGTAGTATGTACATACATGCGAAGTCGCACGAGACGCTTGGGTGCGCGTACATGTTGTATAACACTGTCTAATGCCTTACGGCAGCCCTCCGTCGCTGCGCCTATCTCCCTGCGTATTCTGAGAGTGCGCGCGGTGAATGAAATGTTGCGCACGAAGGGGTCAGTGTCCGCAAGGCCTCGTTTTTTTGAGAGCTATTGATCCGAGACTTGCCCCAAAATTTCGCTTCAATCGGAATGTGGCACACATATAAAACAGACATGAGACGCAGATGCGACAGCAAGTTTCTGGAATGTAGAGTACACCCACGAGGGAAGGCTGACATGACGAGACGCGCATCGATTTCGGTTCAAGTCGCCGGGTTCTTCTTGAAGAGGTTTGTAAGGTTAGACAAGAAACACAATTGGACATGATTTTATTTGTTACAAGGCAAGACAAATACTGCTTCCTTCTTCACTTGTCACATTGCTAGACGTTACAGACGACGGCCTGAGTACTTTAGGCTTACGAACTCGTTCGAGTCGGGGGCGCTTAGAGTTTGGCGGCATCGGCGCCGGAGTTGACGGCAGCGTCGTAGCGCTTGGCGGCCTCATCAAAGTTGACGACGTTCCAGATCGCCTTGAGGTACTGTATGCGGGACGAATGAGCACGGGATCGGGATGCGGAAGGAACGAGGGAGGATGGATACGCACGTCGGGCTTTACGTTGAGGTACTGGAGATAGAATGCGTGCTCCCAGATGTCGATGCCGATGACCGGGAGGAGGGTGAGGAGCGGGTCCTGGTTCGACGTCGTCGCGATCTCGAGCTTCTTCGTCGTCGGGTTCACGCCCTGCACGTCATCGCGCCATCACGTTCCATCATCACGTTCCGTCATTATTTAAAAGCAATCACGTGATAGAAGATAAGAAATCAGTCAGCGACACCAAGAGAAAGAGAAAGCAGAAAGCAGAACGCACGAGCCAGCCCCAGCCGGAGCCCTGGATGCCGAGCGTCGCCGTGTTGAACTTCTGGATCAGGTTGTCCAGCGACCCAAAGTCCGCCTTGACCGCCGCCGCGAACGCCGTGCTCCCGTCCAGTTTACCCCCCGCGCCGCCCTTCTCCGGTGCAGGCGCGAGGTTCTTCCAGAACAGCGAGTGGTTGATGTGTCCTGCACACGCCCCCAGTAAGCCAGGGTGTTTACGAAGAAAGAAAGAAAGAAAGAAAACGGGGCGACGCACCGCCGCCGTTGAACTTGAGCGCGGCCTGCAGCGAGATCCGCTCCTTCGGCGTCGCCGCCTTCGCGTACGACTCCTCCGCCGCGTTGAGCGCGGTGACGTACGTCTGGTGGTGCTTCGTGTGGTGCAACTTCATGATCTGCTCGCTGATGTACGGCTCGAGCGCGTTGTACGCGTACGGCAGCGGCGGGAGCGTGTGCTGTGTATATGCGCCCCCGGGGACGGCGGTGAGCGGGGCGGCAGACACGACGCGCGCGGAGAGCGGGTGCACGTACCGGCATTTTGGGGATCTTTGACGATTTGGATGGATGGATGGATAGATGAAGTCAGGAAGCAAGAGAGGGTCGCTATCGGGCGCAGACGCCGTGGAAGCTTTATATCGTCACTACGCTGAATAAGCTTCCACCCGTCGACTGTTCGAGGTTCTCGTTCTTTCGTATACGCTAAAATATATACATCATAACCCCTGCGGCTGCCTAATCTGCTCATTAACCTGACACCGCTGCGACCGCGGGTCTGCAGACAGCAGACCTATGGAGCTTGAGCTTACTGTATGCGCTCGACCTCAGTGTCAGTTTGACCGGCCCTAAACACACGCCTGCAAGAACAAATATTCAGCGCTTGTACAAAGTCGAAGAAGGAATACTCCTGCCTTACCGCCATGCGACGTCCGTCCAAGACCACTCCTCGTGAATATTACTATCAGGGAGGAACGCGCCAGATGATACGGACATCACTTGACTGAGGACAGTCCGCCGTCCCGGTCTGCAGTGTTCAAAAGCCCGTCCAAGATAATTTTGGGCTGATTCTTATACAGGTTTTTTGGGCGCAAATTTGATATACCGTCATGTAGTGTAAATGTACGAATAGTAGAAGAACATAGAGTTGGCCGCACGGAAGCCCCGATTATCAGGAAGAAGTAAAGTACTTTATTTTAGCAGGCGTGGGAAAACGATGAGAAAAAAAAAAGTCTGTCCGATGTCGACCTCGGCGGGCGGCAAGCCTCGTCGGGCCCACCTTCCTCCTCCTCTCCGCCCTCTCCGCCCACGATGGTCGCCGACACGCACGCGCTGCCCGTGCTCTTCACGACGCAGACGCCGCACGCGCTGCCCGCGCAGAAGTTCATGATCCCCGCCGCATGGCGGCGCTACCAGCTCTCGCAGCTCGTGAACAAGGCGCTCGCGCTCGCCGTGCCCGTGCCGTTCGACTTCCTCGTGCGCGGCGAGCTGCTGCGCGCGTCGCTCGCGGAGTGGTGCAACGCGCGCGGCGTCGGCACGGTGCGTCCCTTCCCTTTTCATTGCTGTTGTGTTTTTATGGTCTCGCGTGCTGAGCGAGCGCCGTAGGAAGAGACGCTCGAGATCGAGTACATCGAGTCGCTCATGCCGCCGCAGCACGTCTCGAGCATCCCGCACGACGACTGGGTCGCGTCGGTGTCCTGCCAAATACCAGGGTATGTCTGTTCCCCCCGCGGGCTGTTTTTAAAAGTCGGACGTCCTCATCTCGCGCGCTCAGGCATTTCGTCACCGCAGCATACGACGGGCTCGTCCGCGTCTTCGACGCGTCCCAGACGCTCGTGCACACGATCCCAGGCCACTCCGCCCCTGCCACATCCGTCTGCGTCGTCCCCGCCTCGCCAGGCACGCCGCCGGACGCCGACGACACGCGCATCCTCGCGAGCGCCTCGCACGACACGACCGCGCGCCTCACCGCCCTCTCCCCGCACGCGCGCACGAGCCGCACGCTCGCGACGCTGCACCTGCACACCGCGCCGCTCGCCGCGGTCGCCGCGTCCGGGTCCGGCGCGCACCTGCTCACGGCGGGCTGGGACGCGCTCGTCGGGCTCTGGGACACCGCCGTGCCCGCCGCGGACGAGGTCCCCGCCCCCGCTTCCGAGGCGCGCGCGAAGCGCCGCCGGGTGGGCGCTGTGGGTGCGGACGACGCGGCGGCGGCGGCGCCCCGGCGGAAGGCGCCGCTCGCGGTGCTGAAGAGCCATACGGGCCGGGTGACGGGCGCGGTGTTCGGCGCGGACGGCGCGGGGACGGCGTACAGCTGCTCACTGGACTCGACCGTGCGCAGCTGGGACGTCGAGAGCGGGGTGTGCGTGCACACGCTGGTGAGCACCGTTTGTCCCATTTCTACGCTATGCACTCTCCCGCTCACAAAACAACCCGTGCGCCGCAGACCGCCCCGGAGAAGCCGTTCCTCGCGCTCGCGCTCCTCGGCGCGCCGCACCTGCTCGCGGCCGCGTCCAGCGACCGCAGCGTGGGGATCTACGACACGCGCGCGCTGGCGGCGGCGGCGGCGGCGGGTGCGGCGGTGCCGCTCGTCGCGGCGCTCGCGCACGGGGGCGCGCCGGCGTGCCTCGCGCGCTCGCCCGCGAACGCGCACCACGTCGCGAGCGGCGCGTACGACGGCGTCGTGCGCGTGTGGGACGTGCGCAGCGTGCGCGGCGCGGTCGCGTCGTTCCGCGCGGGCGGGGACGCGGGCGGGGGCGCGGGCGCGGGCGCGGGCGCGGGCGCGGAGAAGAGAGGCGACGGCAAGGTGCTGGGGCTCGATTGGGTGCGCGGCGTGCTGGGCGTCGCTGGGGAGGCGGGCCTGGACGTGTGGCGCGTGCCGGAGGAGAGTGCGCGGGTCGAGTAGGGATGTATCTGTATGTCTGTGCGTGTGGCGGAAAAAAAAGTACATTGTGCGTTGTTTGCGTTTGCATTTTCGCGTGTCTTTTTACATTCATGGCTGACTCTGTTTCTTAGTACATTTGTGCATCTAGCTCTACAGCCGTTTGCAAGAATAATGAGATTGGTCGAAATCGAAATCAGTTTGTCTTCTTTTCGCGGCCGGCTAAAATTGCGTCAGTTCGCGTACACCTCGTGCTGAAC
>JAJOHG010000357.1:0-26511 GCA_021029095.1 Phellopilus nigrolimitatus | reverse complement strand
TACCGCTGGCGCCGGCGCCGCTTGCCGGGTACGACTGGCGGCGGTCGAAGCGGCTTTCGCGCGGCATCGACATCGACCCGCCGCCGCCGCTCGCGGTCCCAGTAGGACCCGACAGGCTTCGCGACGCCGCAGCCTGAGGCGCGTTCGCTTGGCTCTGATTCCGGTGCTGGCCATCGAACTGCTCGAACTGCGGTTTCTGCGGGATGGGCGCAGGGCCGCCACCACCACCACTACCGCCATTCGCATTCGGGTTTGAGAACGATTTTGGATCTGCGCCCATGCCAGTCGGCGTGGCGACAGACGGGTACGTCGAGGCGCGCTGTGCGCTGAATCGCGGGTCCGCAGTCGGCGTCGCCGCGCGCGTTCCCGGTCCCGTGCCGTTGGGAGGCAGCATGCTGCCCGCAGGCGGCAGACTCGGCGAGAAATACGGCATCGTCGGCGTCGCGGGCGCCATCCCCACCTGCTGCTGCAGCATCATCTGCATCATCTGCGGCGTCGCTGTGGTCACCCCGGGCCCCGGCATCGTGCTCCCCGGCCACTGCTGCTGCTGCAACGTCGGCGCCTTCGCGTTATTCAGAATGGACGCTAAGACAGTAGGGTCGACCCCGGCATCGGCGCCGGCGTTTGATCTGCTCCCGTGCCGCCTGGACCAGTGCTGATTCCCCCCGGGTTCCCGCTGCCGACGCCTGCGCAGTTGCGTGCGATGTAGATCCTGAGGAAAGAGACCCACTGGTCGGTGGAGGCGTGGGCCCTTGCGCGGTCAAAGCAGCTTTTGCCCTTTGCCGCACGTAGGCCTGCGAGCCGATCCGTTCTCGGTTGCGGTCTGGAAGCAGGCGCGGGCTCGATTTTGGTCACTATCTTGACGTATTTATTCGTGTCTTTCGATGTACCGGCATTAGCTTTGGCGGACGACTGGTTGCGATCGCGCGACGACACGGCCTTCGGAGTCGATGCTGAGCTCGATGCTACGGTCTTAGCGGTCTTCTTCGCCTTCGCCTTCAATGGGCGTTCGTCCTCGGAACTGTATTCGCTGCCGGATCCTGAACCCGAGCTAGAACTCGAACCGAACGCTTTCGCTTCCCCTTCTCGCGAGGCACCGATGCGATGTTTGACCTGACCGCTATTAATGCAGTCTTTTCGGAAGTATCAGCCTTCTTCAGGTTCGCCGGGAACCTTTGAAACACGAAGGTGAGCATTGTCTTCGTGACCTTGCTGTTCGCGCGGATGTCGGCGTGTTTGCCGCGGACGTCGTCCCTCATCTTTTGGATAGCCGAGGCCAGTTGCGTGAGGGGTATGGGTGTTCATGTACTTGTCCACGAGAACCACGCACATAATGAACTCGATGGGAGAGATCCGAGCCGGCTTTAAGAATGCACTAGTGAACCTCTTGTTCTTCACTAACTCTCTGAAGACAGCAAAAGCATCCATGACCCGTTCCTTGAGAGTTTTTGTGGGAGGCGTCACCCGTTGAAGCCATCTGTCTAGGACTGGCGCCGAAGGATATGTCGAATTCGTCTTCTCCATCATGTAGATAGCGGAAGCGACACATTGGAAATCCCTGCCCCGGGAAGACGACCAATCCAACCGTTCACCCACCTTATGTTTATTCATTTCAGCCAACACTGCCCGGATCAGCTCAGTCCAAGGACCAGGAATAGCCTGCATACGTTCTGTATGACAATGGCTGTTGAGCTATAAATAAGATGGGCATACAAGAATAACTTGCCTGCAGGGGTCAGTGCAACACCAAGTTGAACCCTCTAGTATTTTCAGTGTCTGTGAGTATAACCAGAAGATACAACATTAATCTTACCTGGAAGATTTCTCTTTCGGCATCACTGTTTATATCCGTGTACTCCATGCACACAATTTGTTTGTGTGCAAACTGGGAACGGTACTGCTGGGGCAGTAACTTGCCTGTTCCACCAGGCTGTAACTTATACCAAAGTTTTTGATTTGTCCTCCTGGTATAACAAATTATGATGAATGATTCGAGTTCTGGAGAGGGTGATACAGTATCTTACGGGTCTTTATCTGCAAATCGTATAAGAATCAAGAAGAATACAGGAAGGTCAGTCAGACTTGATGGGCCATGTTGAGTCATAATACTAACAAGCGATCTGTTTGTGTCTCAAAAACCTGTACATTAGGGTCTAAACATGACGAACTTACCTGCCCATCCATAAATCTTATAGGAGGAATTCACCTCAATTAACTGCCCAACAAATGATGAGGACAACAACATACCTTTGTATCGATGTTAACCGCTGCTTTCCATCTATACACGTCCTTTTCTCCTCCCCATCTTCGGACTGTGAGAAGGCTAACCATGCAAATGAGCGGCATGCACCATGTACAAGGGAAATTTGATCACCAAAGATCACAGGTGGGATGTAGAAGTTCCTGAGGATCGAATCAATCAAGCCAACTTGTTTCGCATCGCCCCAAACGATTTCTGAGAAGCAGTTCTATCAGCATCTCATTCGTAGGTAGAAAGACAGACGAAGAGATCGTTGTGCAGGCCCGACACAATTCATTCAAAATAGGTGGTATAACTGTCCAACAAGTCGGTGTTGGGATAGTGCCGACAGATAAAGATCCGAATTCAATCGCAAGAGCGCTAAACGGGCGCTTATTGTATGTTACGTGGAGACACGAGAGGAATAGAAGCGGACGAAGGAGATTGAGCGAAGAAACAGACCGCTACGCACCTCGCTGGTATTCTGGATCCAAGTCGACCTTCCCGTTCACAATTTCCTCTGACCACACCGAACGCCATGAGTCGGAAGTCATCCCCGAGCACTAGATCTACACACCGTACAGCGTCCGCACAGAGTATTGTGCCGTCCGGGGTGCCCTCAAAACCGACTTCAGCGTCCATTGCCCCGTCTTCTTCGCCGGTTTCTTCGCCTTGTTGGGTGGCACGAACGAATCGTCGTCAGACGAAATGTCGGTCAAGCTGCTAACATCGGACAGCATCGCCTATGTCGGGGGTCGGTCGACGATGTATGAGCCTTGGTGCACGCTGATGGAAGCGAAGTAGACAAGATGAACGCACGACGTCGCCTCGGGATCGCGGTTATTCTTGTTACGAACTGCTGTTCAGCAGGAACGGTGGCGGTGCTGAGAAAATTGCAATAAAATAAACTCGTTATAACGGTCACGTCTAGTATTCTTTCACTAATGCAAACCTGCTAGTTAGAGCAGATGGGATTTTACTCTTAATGAATCATGTAAAAAAAAAACTACTTTTTTTTGAATTGACAAAGACAAAATAGCTGTAGCAAGACTCATGTAACGTTCTAGCGTGACAGTCTAACCCACATCGGGGGTAAACAGGTAACAACGCGTCTAAGACGCGCCCTGCCTCGACGCGTTCACAACAACCACAACATGCGCATTGAAGAATTGGTGTTGGAAGGTATAATTTTGTTTCTCCTGCACGATCCTAAGACTGAATAACTCCCAGGATTCAAGTCCTATCCGGTGCGGACGCAGATAACAGGATGGGACTCGTCGTTCAACGCCATTACGGGTCTCAACGGCTCTGGCAAATCCAACATTTTGGACGCAATCTGCTTTGTGCTCGGAATCACGAACATGTCCTCAGTAAGAAATACGCACTGCTTGGAGCTCATTTACTCATGTGTACGATTCAGATGCGCGCTCAGAACCAGCAGGACCTCATTTACAAGCGTGGTCAGGCCGGGATAACGAAAGCCAGCGTCACGATCGTCTTCGACAATTCAGATCGCGACAAAAGCCCTGTAGGGCTGGAGAACTGCAAACAGATCACAGTCACGCGCCAAATAGCTCTGCCTAGCGTTTCCAAGTATTTGCTCAACGGACACAAGTCGCAGCAGCACACCATCCAGACGCTTTTCCAAGGTGTGCAGCTGAACATCAACAACCCGAACTTCCTTATCATGCAGGGCCGCATCACGAAGGTAGGCATATTATGATATAATCCAACGTTATCTCACCGTCCAACAGGTCTTGAATATGCGACCTCAAGAAATCCTGGGCATGGTAGAGGAGGCGGCCGGCACGCGCATGTTCGAGGAGCGGAAGGACAAGGCCAAGAAGACCATGGGCAAGAAGGAGAAGCGTGTCGACGAAATCACATCCCTGCTCGCTGAAGAGATCATCCCAAAGCTCGACACACTCCGTGCCGAGAAGCGCTCGTTCCTTCAGTGGCAGAAGGCTTGCTCCGAGCTTGAGCGTATCGGTCGGCTTTTGCGCGCGTGGGAATGGTCGGAGGGACGGGAACGCATTACGCGCAAGGAAACTGACATCGGGAAGAAAGAGCACGACCTTACGCGCGTTAAGAAGGAGAAGGATAGACATATCAAGGAATGTCAGGCTGCAGAGAAAGATTGCGAGGAGGTTAAGACGAAGCGGGAAGAGGAGATGCGGAAGGGCGGCAAATTCAAGAAGAAAGAGGAAGAGGTCGCTGAGCTTGAAAAAGCTCTGGTGAAGATGAAGACACAGGCAGATATCAAGAAAGCGACGATTGGCGAAGAGGTGAAGAAAGTGGCGACGCTTGCTGAGGAGACAACACAGGTGAGCAATTATCTTAGACTCAACAAGCGTTACTCACCTCGGCTATTTTAGCTCGATGCTTCTCTTGCCTCCAAGCGCAAGAAAGTTGATGATCTCAAGGCATCTTACGACTCCGTGAAAGAGAAGCACGTCGCTGCTCAGACGGCGCTGAATGGCAAGGAAGAGCTCCTGCAGAACCTCCTTACCGGTCTCTCATCGTCGAGCAGCACTGGAGGCGGCTACATGGGCCAGCTCGCGGATGCGAAGGCGCGTCTTGCACAAGCCGCTGCCGAGGAGGAGCAGAGTCGTGTCAAGCTCGGCATGTCACAGAAGGATCTGAAGATACTCGAAAAGCGTTGGAAAGAGGTCGAGAAGGAAGCGGGCGACGGTAGGCGGAACCTCGAGGCGAAACAACGCGAGGTTGAGGCACTCAGGAAAAAAGTTGAGGCGAGCGGATGGAGCACTGAAAAGGAGACACAGAGTGAAATGGCTCTCCGAGCTTCCAAGGCAGAGGTCCGGCAACTGACAGAGGTGTGTTCGTCCTGAATCTGGTCGAGTGTCTACTAATCGTATTCGTAGGAACGCGACGCAACGCGACAGCGTCTCGCCTCATTAGATTTCAGCTATACGTCGCCAACTCCGAACTTTGATCGCTCCAAGGTAAAGGGCTTAGTCGCGGCTTTAATCACTCTGGACCCCTCCGACTTTCCGAAATCTACGGCACTTGAGATTACCGCAGGTGGGAAGCTTTACAATGTCGTTGTCCAGGACGAGAAAATCGGCAAGGAGCTTCTCCAGAACGGCAGGCTTAAGAAACGTGTCACGATCATTCCCTTGAATAAGATCAACTCATTCAAGATGTCCGCGCAAGTAAGCACCTATAACTATCAATTTTATGTCTGCTGACAAACTCAAAGAAACTTCAAACTGCAACGCGGCTCGCGCAAGGCAAAGTGCGTCTGGCCCTTTCTCTCGTCGGATATCCCGATGAAGTATCGAACGCGATGGCGTACGTCTTCGGCGACACGCTTGTCTGCGACGACGCAGAATCTGCGAAGCTTGTTACGTTCTCCAAAGAAGTCGGCGGCGTACGGTCTGTTACGCTTGATGGCGATGTATATGACCCTTCCGGTACCTTGAGCGGTGGATCGGCGCCGAGTGGAAGTGGGATCCTTGTCAAGGTTCAAGAGTTACAGAGAGCGGAGCAGAAGCTGCGCGAGGCACGACAACGTCTCGAGGCTCTTGAAGTGGAAGCGGAGCGAAGCCGCGCAGGACGAGAGCAGTGGAAGAGGATGGCGAGCGATTTGGAGATCAAAGAGCATGAAATGGGATTGTTAGGGGAACAGGTGGGAGGAAGCAATGCTGCTCGAGTGAGTACATCGTTAACGATAAATCTATCTGAGAGAAACTAATGATGAAAAAGGTTGGGTCTGAAATAGAGGCTCTCAAGAAAGCGATCGCGGACTTGGAGGAAGCCGTGCAGTCTGCGAAAACTAGGCAGGCAGAGGCTAAATCAGAATGCTCAAAGCTCGAGAAAGATATGGACGAATTCAAGAACAATAAAGACGGTAAAATCAATGAACTGAAGGTATATATCTTTCGGTTTCATACGACCTCGCGTATGTCTGACATGCTCGATAGTCTGAAATCTCCAAGCTCAAGTCGACTCTCCAAAAGCAATCTGTAAAGGTTAAAACGGAGCAAAAGGAACTACAGACCGCCACTCTTGAGTTAGGTAAGTTGAACGCACTGGTATATATCTCACTACTGACGCCTGTTTAGAGCAAACGGAAGGCGATATAGAAAACGCGAATGCAGCCGTCGCTGACGCTGAAGCAAGTGTTTCCAGCCTCCGCAAGGAACTCGAGAAACTCATGAAGGAGTTGACTAAAAACGAGGTCTGACTTGGTTCACAAGCACTCTTTCCGTCTTTCATATTAAGCTACATACCTTATTTCTAGATGGCACATACAGACGCACTACGGAAGCTACAGGAAGAGCGAGCGACTCTTACGCGATTTGATAACGAACTGAAGGAACTTGAAAGCGTTATCAAAGATAAGAAACAAGCGATATCTGACGCGGACCTGCAGTTGAAGAAGCTCGAGCACGACTTGCAAGCCCTTACAAAGGACAAGACCTCAGCACAAAATTTCGTGGCTAATTTGGAGAAGATGTATGACTGGATTTCGGAGGAAAAGAAGTAAGTTGTTTACCCTCGTAGTTTGACTTTCCTGCTAACGGCCAATGCACTCAGATTTTTCGGCAAGCAAGGATCTGCATTTGATTTCGGCGCGAACGACATGGGACGGCTTAAAGAAAAGGCGCGTGAGCTCGAAGAGCAGCAGAAGGGGATGAAGAAAAAGATCAACCCGAAGGTGCTCAACATGATCGATAGGTGAGCGACCACTCGCGATGCTAACTCGCTTCACTTTGTTAACCTCGTACCTAGCGTGGAAAAGAGAGAAGCAGCATTGAAGAAGATGATGTCTACTGTATTGAAGGACAAGGAAAAGATCGAAGCAACTATCGAAGAACTAGATCGATATAAACGGGACGCTCTTCAAAAGACATGGGAGAAAGTGAATGGGTGCGTCGTCTTGTCTGCTTAAGGATTGATTTGATTTGATGAGAAAGTTCGGATGCAGTGATTTCGGTGGCATTTTTGGAGAGCTTCTGCCCGGGAACTTTGCAAAGCTTCAGCCTCCTGAAGGCCAGGATCTCACCCAGGGCCTGGAAGTGAAGGTCCAGCTCGGGTCAGTTTGGAAGCAAAGCCTGACGGAACTCAGCGGTGGGCAACGGTACTCTGAATTTCTCTTAAACGATGTAAAGTTACTGAAGACTACTGCCTAGGTCCCTCATTGCTCTCTCCCTTATCATGTCCCTCTTGCAATTCAAGCCAGCGCCTATGTACATCTTAGACGAAATCGATGCAGCTCTCGATCTATCGCACACCCAACACATCGGCCAGCTCTTCCGTACCCGCTTCAAAGGCTCTCAGTTCATCGTCGTCTCTCTCAAAGAAGGTTTATTCACGAACGCGAACGTGCTTTTCCGCACACGATTTAGGGATGGCACAAGTGTCGTGGAGAGGACGGCGCAGAGATCCACCTCTGCTTTGTACGCCGGTGATGATAAAGAGAACGAAGACGCAGCACGAAGGGCGAGGAGAGGAAGGGCATCAGGAAAGTAAGACTCCAGGCGAGCCACCTACTTTGTTATGGTACTGCGGTTTACTAGCTTCGATTATTATCCTTTTCGTGTTGTTTTATTGTAGCACTATCTACGCAATACTTGTTGTATACTTCCCATCTGCCATAATAACATTATCCTGGCCCGGGACCAGATTGTTAAATACGAGATCCTCGGGCTCGTGCATGGCTACGGCGCATATTATCACATTTATACTCATGAGAGTTTTGAAGGAATTGAGAATTACAGTACGGTCCAAATCTATACTTCACGTTATTCGTGAGGAAAGAAAATGACATTGCCGCGGTGTGTAAAACTCCAGTGTAAATGTTGTTCCAGAAATACTTCAAGCAATTATGATGCAGGCTGTAAATACATCGTTGCAATCCCGTTCCGATGCGCACCAACTGTCCGGACAGTTCAGTCGTTCATGAAACAAACTCCGCTCTTCAAGCGGGGGTGGCTTCGGTAGCGTCAATTCTAGTCTTCATCCTCTTCATCGCTATCCGTATCACTTTCCAGCGGATAAAAGTTCTCCCAAAACGGAGAAGGGGTCGCTGCACAAGGAGTCAATTCCTGCAATTGCTTTTGCATCCCTATCTCGCCGTCAATACGGTAAAGATCCCTCCACGGATACGATGCATCGAGCAAAGCCTCCCATACGTTTTGCTTCTCTTTGGCGATAGGTTTGATAAAGTCGCTAGAAAGTCCCGCGCACCAGATGTCGTAGGCGATATAACTACTGCCGTTGTCGCATTCGACAACCTTCCTCCTGGCCTCGATATTGGGTTTAGTAGACGCCAACGCGAAGAAGATTCGAATAGTAGGAAGGGGGCGATCATCTTGGCCTATCATTTTAAGCCGATACTGGTTCATCCTGTCAAACAATCCCCACTTGGGCTTCCATCCGTACTTCGGGTCATTTTTTACCTGAGAGACAATCTGACCGATGTATTTTCGGCGTATAACATCATTTATGACGAAGGGCAAAGCAGCATCGATTAGTTCTTGATTGTTGGCACAAAGTAACCCAGCGCCGCGGGCGAGCATTCGCATAAGATATTTCCTGTTCGTGAGCTTGTGCTCGTGTCCTTTTATAAAGTGGTTGAAATGTATATTTGCGCCTTTGAAATCTTTTTCGATTCCATCGATGATGTCCTTGTGCAAACCGTTGAAAAGGTGTCCGATGAAACTGGAAACAGAAATAGCACGTTTCCATTCCAGCTTCTGGCCCTCCGGGTTTCTGAGGATTCGCATATTTTCCCACATGGCTTTGTTGTTTTCTTCGCATGAACGTACGGCGGCATCTCTGGCCTGTATCAAAATCAAAAGAGCGAGAAACTCTCCACGATCGCCTTTATGAACCGAGAAACCCTCCAAGACATTTAAAAGCGCATCTTCAACATTGTAGTTGCTGTTTTGCATGATGCCAAAGGCCGCCTCAGACAGCAGGGGCTCTGAAGCGGACAAAGTCACCATACTCTCGTAGACTGGGTCCACTTTCAAGCAGATGCGCATGTGATTTTCGACCTGCGATTTTTGCTCATCGCGGGAGAGATAGGACGTAGAATTGAATTCGAACGGCAGCCGCTGAGCAAGACAGGCGAAGCGCTGATCGCGAGTGAAGTCGTGAGCCTTCCGGTTGTCGAAATTATCCATGTTCATGAGTTTCGCGGCAGCAAATCCCACTATTTCGTCCCTTACAGAATTTTCGCAGTCGCCCAGTCGCGAGGCCCACCTAAAGGTTAGTTAGTAGGATCAAGGTGACGCGAAAAGAAGCATGCTTACAGAGCGCGGCCTAGATGAGCCATAAACCATTCGCTTGTGACCTCGAAGATGGTCAGGAGATCATTGTTACTCCTTTCGGAACCATCTTCCCTCCTTTTCGCGAAAAGATCGAAGCCAACACTCGTGAAGGGGATGTTAAGATCCAGCTCCCCGTTTTTGAGTCGGAATGAACCATCGGGCAGCCCACTAGGTGATGCGAATGCTGATATCTGTCCGGTAGTAGAAAGAAAAAGCGAAAATAAGGAGCGTTCATTAAGCGCTCGGAGTTCCTGACGTAGTGGAACGAAAGCCGGTTTCTCGTATTTCTTAAAAGTAGTGAGAGCCGCTGCCTCGTCAAAAGCGATGATTACGAGGGGATGGAATCTTTCCTCCGCATTTTTGCCAGCTTTCCTCCCTGCTAAACAAAGGCATTGATAAGTACCCATTAGTTCCGGATATGGGATAACTTACCTTTAGCCTTTATTGTTGGGGATGAGGGCGGCTCGACTGTAAACGACTTAAGGAAATCCTCCAATCGTACTAGAACATTATAGGAGAGTTTTCGGGTTGTAGATGGTCGAACCGGTGTGTCATTCACTTTCGACGAGCCAAGTCTTTCTTTGGAGATTTCGGAAGACGCGAGTGAAGACTGGCGGATCAGCGAGGCATCAACGCGAGTTGACTCATCTAGCTCCCTCTTAGAAACCTCGGATGCAGTCACCGCGATTGAGTCCTCATTACGTTCTTCATTGAAAACGTCATCCACGACGAGTTTCGATGATGTATTGGCAAGGCCTTCCGTGATTGACCCCTCCTGAGAATTCGATGCAGGCGCGCTGGCTTTTCTGAGATTCTGCTCATTACTGGTTAGTACCTAACGGCAATGAGTAAACCTATTGAGTGCTAGCCACCTTATCTGCCATGTTGACAACTTTATCGTAGAAATCTTTCCGAAATTTGTTTGTTTGTTTCATCGTTTGTCCATCTGTCATGCGTAGACGGAAGTCTCTCGCCAAATCCGTGTAATCAATGTCATCCGGGTCGTACAAATCCTTAAGCTCGTTTAACGCAACGGTAAAAAGAGACGCGAGAAACACGTCCACAAGTTTAAGCGTCTCTGACTTTGTTTCGACCTCACGAGTTAGAAACTCCCGGATTTGATGGTCACCGGGTGGAAATCCTTTAGAATAAACTTTCAACTTAAAGGATACGAGATCGAAATATGGTGTGCCTACCAGATGAACCGCGCAACCGGAGGCAAAAGGGAAGTACAAAATGCGTGGTGCTGAGTTGATCGACGGCGCGGGACTTTCCCGTTCCCGATGACTGGATAATGGGACAAATATTAACATACTTATCAGGTCGCGTGGCGGCGTCGAAGCATCTCAAGATGTGCCTCCATAGTTCGTCCACAGTTGAGCCAACATATTGTCGCTCCCATCCGGCCAGTGTCGCTGATACAGGGTAAGCACATACAAAAGTTTATCTTGTAGGAATTAATTCACCTTTTTCCTGAGGCATAGTTGTTGACGTAACTTCTTCTGGAGGGTCACCAACGATCATATCAATATTGTCTGCAGACGTGGATTAGGTGTAGCCTCTGAGCTGAACAAACACAAAAGACGAACAGAAGTCCTCGCTAAATGCAATCCAGTTTCCGTTGTCGCGTGCATTCTGAAGCTTACTGCCGATATCTTGTCTCTCATTCAAAGGAAGGGTTCGAACGTAGCGCGAGGCTGCGCCGACTTCTGGAAAAGTTGGGTTGCTAGATTCGTTTACTACCCCGAACTTGACCGCCTTCTCTTGTAATGTATATAAGACACCGCCTAGCAGGATGACTCCTAGTTCACCTTTGGTTACAAGTACATTGAAATCGTAGGGTATGTTGACAGCCTCGCTATTTCCAATTTCACGGGCAAAAGCTTCCGCAACGTTAACAAGCATTTCTTTGCATGGCTTCTTTCCCATTCCAGAGATAAGAGGGGATCCAGAGCGTTTACAAGGGAAGTTCATTTTTGAAGCTCGTAGTTGAAGTTGAACAACGAGTTAGTGCACACTCAGCCACCACGGCAAGCGACTTCTTTATATGGAAGGACCAAATTCTACACTAGCGGCATTAGATTCTATTTGCCGACGTGCCTTTGCAATCAGCAAAGACCATTCGAGATTTTTACAGCATATCCGGAAAACCTTGTCAGTGTGTGTTTTCATTTTCGTTTTTTGTACGGTTTTCCCAAAGAGGAATTCCTTACCCAAAGTAGCAATCCTTACCCAAAATGGAATTCCTTACTGAATGCGGCCACTGCCATATCCGGGAATGATCGACACATGTAAGCCGTGTCGTGAGGAGGGCAAAGTACTCAGGGAGAACATCAAGCAACGCGGAATCTGGCTTTATAATAATGGCTATGTCCCTAATGATATCTATACAATTCTTGAGTTAGCAAGTAAGATGGCACGACACAACGAGCACGCACAGTGTCGAACAACACGTCAATCATCGCCTGTTTAGGTAGGTGGCCGCATTCAGTAAGGAGTTCCATTTTGGGTAAGGATTGCTACTTTGGGTAAGGAATTCCTCTTTGGGAAAACCGTACAAAAAACGAAAATGAAAACACACACTGACAAGGTTTTCCGGATATGCTGTAAGGAGGCGTACGTATATTACATACCAAAGCAAATAATTCTCTAATGTGTGTGTATTGCTCGCCAATATTCATCACACTTTGGACTGCTACTGGAAGACGCTGCTCAAGATATGAGAAAATTATGAAATCTAATGGTTGCTTGTATGATCCCTGTCGAGTTTGAAGCCGGTTGATACTATCGGACTGCCAGGTATATGCACCAATTTGGCGGTTTCCTAGCTACTAATCTTTGTATAAATACTTCTATCCTGCGAGATTTTCTTGTTACTTGAACTACTTCATTAAAATGAATGTTGCATATGACTTCAAGCAGGTAGAGCTACAACACGATGAGACATAACAGGATAATGTAGTATACGTATGGAGCTAAGAAGACTTCCACTTCCTCACAAAGCATGCCTATGTCCATCGTCAGATGAGAATTATCAAACTCAAGCACCAGCTGAGTTTCAAAGTGCTCTTGCATTCACATCTAACTCCGTCAAAACATTTGATCCGGGTTTCCGTCGATAATGCATAACGAGCTCGCTCGACTGGCGCCATACAAACTGGCGCACGGCCGCGAGCGTCATTTCCAATGGGAGCACCTGGTCATTACAAAGAATCTCGTACGCATCCTCCGCGCGGGGGAGATGTGTTCCGGTGCCGTGGCCGAGGAGATGAAGGTTGGGCGAGAGACGCGGAGTCGAAGAGCGCGATGCGGGAGAAGAGGATGAAGCAGGCGTTGGACGCGAGGTCGCATCGGAAGCTGGAGAAAATGACCCGTGATTGTGGCTTTGCGCATTGGCGGTGCTGGCCGTGTTCGCAGTATCGGTGGACGACCGTGGAGAGGCTGATTTGACAGATGACGGAGATTGTGGAGTCCTGTCTAGTTTATCTTGGATCTACAGGAAATTCGAATAAGTTATATCACGGGAGATTAAGGAGTAAGCCTTACGTGATAGGCAAGTTTTTTCACTCGCAAAAACCTACTTGCGGACAACTTCGATTGAGAGCTAATAGAAACGAGCCAATAAACAGACATTAGCTTTAGACGCAAATACAAGAAGGCACGTACGTGTTCAATAGCTCCGGAAGCGTTTCGCCATACTCTGCCCTCAATCCCGGAGGTATTTGAGCAGGCAACAGTATAAAGCTCAACTTCGTCACTGGAACGGCCGGCGCCTTGTTTGTGAGTAGGAATTCGAGCAGCCAAGACGGTAAAGCTTCCTCGAGCGCTTGCACGTCGGCTCCAACGTTACCTACTAACCCGCGGTAAACTGGCATCCATCCTGATGGTAACTCTTCTGATATAATGACGGCAACATCAGAAGGGATAGGAAGGGGCGGCGCTTCTGCGGTTGGTGGAGGCGAGATCTGGGATTTGAGGCGTTGGACGAACGTCTGGGGCGACAATGTCGAGTCCTACGAGACCATATTAACCCCGACTCCGGACTGGAATGGCTTGAGAAAATACAGTAGAAAATCCTTACCTCGCCTTCGTATTCATTAGACCCGCTAGATGGCTGCCCCGCGGCAGACGGAGTTTCGACCTCAGTCGCAGCTCTCCGCGTGTTTTTTCCCAAGTTTTTCAGACGACCCATGAACCCACCCGGCGTGCTTGGTATCGGCGAACCGAGCTCATTCAGCGCATGGTTTTTCGCGCTCCCAGGACCTCCCCATCCAGAGAAGTCGTCGTCTGCCACAGCAGTTTGGGTTGTCGAAGATGCAGATTGCGATGTAGACGGCCGGCGGCGAAGAGAGAAATAGTCGGAACTCGCCGGCACCGTTGCCGTCGATGTGGACGGTGTCGTACTCGTAGACGGCGATTTCTGCATGGGTGGTGCACTTGCTCCCGGGCCTATGTTAGCGTTCGTGCCAGAGGAATTCGACCCGTCAGCTATATATGGCGTGGTTGCAAGCCCTAAACGACCGTAACTCATAGGCCGTGGCGTGGGGAGAGCCTCGCTTCCAACTGTCTCCGCAGGAGATTGTGCGATGGGTAAGAAATCTTGGAGGTTTAGTGCAGAGGGATGCGCACCAGGCGCACTCGCGTCTGGTGGCAAGGCCGGCACAGGAGGCATTGACGAGGGCGACGTCAAGGGACCTAGGATACGGTCGCCTGTGAGTGATTCTGAAACTGCCCGTGGATGCGCGCTGTTACGGTAATTGCCCTTGTAGGATGATGGCTGACTCTTCTCGTGCGATTGCTTTGTAGCCATACGCTGTTCCTCCCGAATGAACCCAACAAAAAGATTACGCAAGACCCACTTCCCGATATTTACTATCCAAAATGGCATTAGAAAATCGCCTTAAAGCCGAATAATTGCATCACGCACAGCGTAAATCGTCTGGATGCGTCCGGTCCGGCCCGTAGCCTGCTTCATCCGCGAAGATTTCCGACTCGAAGCATCTATCCAGGATATGAATAGTCAGCTCTCCAATTCGTGTGTCGGCACTCGCCCATGCGAGAACGACAGCCTCTCCCTCGATGCGCTCGCGGACGATCTCGAGCGCCTGCCGCGGCGAAATCTTCTCCGCATCATTACATGTTGCAACATCGCTAGATGCACTGGATGCTGCGCTCGCGCTCCGCACATCCCCCTGCGCGAATGCACCCACGCACAGTCCACGGACGATGTCCCATACTGCAACCATGCCGGAGGTGTCAACTGTCACTGCATGTATTCGATCGTTCAAGATCGCCACGCGCACGAGCCCATGTGCCCCTTCGATCACTAAGTCGGGCGCAGCGCAGAGCGGTACCGCATCGACAGCGACGTCCCGGTCCTCGTACGCGGCACGCGCACTGGTTACAGCGTAGAACATCGGGTCAGGCACAAGTGGACTGAGGGTGTCCCTACGGCCTATGTTGGCCGCGTAGCCACTGGCCTGGCCCTGAGACTGCGAGTAAGCATGGCCCGGAAACGTCCCATCAGATGGAGAGCGTGCCTGGCGGGGTGCAGACTTCACAGAAGCTGCTGAATAGAGCGTCGCAACATCTGACTCACGGTTACGCGGGATACTGAAGGTGTGATGGTGCGAGTTCGGCGCTGAAAGTTTCACCAGACTCTCATAAGGTATGCCGTTCAGTGTGCTATCCAGGTTATCAGCCTCCGCATTGTGCTGTAGTGAAGACGTGCTCGAGCTGAACGAAGCTGGAACAGAGGGAACGGAAGTCTGGCTTTTCGTGCCCTTTCTCGCCGAAGTTGCTGGTGAGACTGGTGACCGCGGGATGTTGATGAAAGAGCTCCGATGGCGGAGCGAGAGAGGGTTGCTTGTCTCAACCAGAGGAGTATCTGGTCCGCCCGCTGAAGCTCTTGCAATGCGGCTCTGCGGGACCCTCCACCTCCTAATGCTTGAGCTGCCCGACGCAGTCCACACAAGGTGGTCATCCATGGAGATGATTTTGCTCACGCCCTCTGAGGCAGCCATATTTGGCTCGCCGTTATCTCTGCACAGAACGGTACATTCCCCTTGAGCGAGACGGTCGCACTCTTCGACGTCGACACGACTAACGAGGCCGGAGCGGTCGCCTGAATAAAACACCTCGAGTGCCGGATGTGCGGAGAAAAGTGACCACACTGACTCAGTGTGGTGAGTGAAAGTGTAGATACAGCGTTGTGGGGATAAGATAGACCAGAGCTTTATCGACGCATCTGCTGATCCAGTTAAGAGCTGTGGTCTGGCGTTATTTTAGACGGAAAAAGTCATAAAATGTTCGACGTACGTATCTCGAATCTTCGGACATCAGAATAGCGCGGATATTGTCGGTATGCCCAACAAGTTTTCCTATTCGTTTGCCTGAACGCGGATCCCAGGTGCGGACGACACGCTCTGGCCCTCCCGACGCAACGACATGGCCAAAAGGGTCAGTCGCAAGTGCATATACAGAGGACTTTGGTCCAGATGACTCTGGGGGAAGTAGAGTCACTACTGGATCCGATCGGGGCTGCAAAATATCCCAGATCTTTATGCTGCGGTCGAACGACCCGGAAGCGATCCAATTTCGTTCACGACTGAAAACATTAAACATTGATAATAAACACGCAGAGTGGAGCTGAAGAACCTGAAATCTAAACATACCTCTGTGTGAGGCATCGCACATAGTCAGAGTGAGTTCCTATGGTCATCGGCGAATATGCCGTTGGGCTGTGAGGGTTCCATGCCTTGACGGTTCCGTCAGACGAGCCTGAGATAACTGATCGCGAGGTTAGAAGGTGACTAATGGTGAAGAAACGCTCAATTTAAAACAGATGACTCCTCTCCCTACGAAGAAGTAACGATTCAAGAATGCGAGAACGAGGTCATCGGCATACCTGTTTGATTAAGATTGCAGAGTAGAATATCATTGATCCAGTCCGTGTGGGCTTGAGTGCTTTGTCTCCACTGGGTAGGCTTCCAACATATTCAACATATCGTTCCTGAATGAGTACTTGATACCTACCTGGCCAGGTACGACGTTGTCTATATCTGTTTCCCACCGCTGTTCGTAGGGAATGTCTCCCTGCTTCACCCAGGAACGCGAGCCTCTCCTGCCTCCAATTTCCCTCACATCGCCAATTACGTCACCGTCACTTGTAGGCCATTCGTCGTCGTCTTCCTCTTCATAAATAGCATTGTCGTCCTCCTCATCCCGCGTTAGCCTCTCCCAGCGTCCCATTCGTCGACTCCCCGCGTCTGTAAACGCCCCAGGACTGACAGACCGACGTTTCATTGGCATCCCGAGATCCCAAGCCATGATCAAGCCATCTCTGCCGCCTGTATAAAGGATACCTTCCGGGCTATCACGTCCAGCGAGTTGCGTAGCTGTATCGAGTGCGAAGGCGGCGACACCAAGTCTGTGTCGAGGATGCTGGGACATGCCATGAGGTGCATCGCTTCCACGTAGTTCGGATGCATCGTCTGTTGCAGGCAATAATATTGGGCCTATCCGACCATCTCTAGCTGTGCCTAACGGTGGTAGGCTAAGCTTAGGAATTGCTGAAGATGGTGGTGGAATGACATATGATACACGCCGTCCCATGGCTGGTGCCATTAAGTTTCAAGATAGCCAACCAAAAAGGATGTATCTCAGAGCCGATTCATTGTTGCATGTAGACCATGAATTATGGTCTAAGCAGCAGGCTCGTCGAGTTCACGAGCGAGATTTGGCGGTGACCGGCCCGGCCCAGCGTGTGTCACACTAGTCACAGGGGCTGTTTTAAATGCTCCGAGTCCGGTTTACCGAGTCGTCTTTCTCTTTGAACAACTTGTTTCATGATGAGTCTTTTTGGCAAGCAACCTCGATCACCTCTCTTTTCTAAGATCAACAAAAAACTATGCAACATAAGACTGTCTGTTAAGGAAGCTGAGAATCTAAACGACATACATGTACATTACGACATCCCCAATCTTCAACAGACGAATGATTACCAAGATGTCTACCTATCTACAATTCTTTTTCTGGTCTGCCAAAAGGCGGTGGAGAGCTCGCTCATATCGAACTTTGGGATGACTGAGATCTTCGATTCCGTCCGTGAACGCTTTTCTGAAGAGCAGAAACAAGCAATTCGCATATTGGTGCAAGAAGCGCGAGAGAGTAGAAACTGGATTACTGTCCTCGGGACCGTCCTCGAATTACTCAGTGAGCGTGTTCTGTTATTTCTCCTTTCAGGTCTCCTCTAGACGTATCTTTACAGTTGGAGCTACTGTGTTCGTCAGTGACGAGGCTACAGCAGACGAGAAAGGTAAAATACAAAGGGCAGATTCAAAGCTAACTAACTTAGTTTTTCCTTTTTTCTCTTCTTTTCTTTCTTTTTTTGCTAGTGATCACAGCTGGTTGGGAACGGGAGTTCGTTGGGACGAAAGAGAGCGACTTCTGGGGGTACATCAAATTCGAAAATCCTAGTTTTATGAGGAGTAACCAGAACTTTTGTCACATCATTCAATCATCTGGAACTGGAAAATCCCGTATGATCGATCAGCTCAGCACTACGCATCTCGTTTTGCCCATATGCTTGAGAATGCCTGGATTGTCTAGTAAGTATACCACCTTTTTTGGTATAGCACGGAAAATGAAAATCGTATCTGCAGAACTTCCTCCTCCTGACCATAGGGTTCGCGATTTTCTTGGTCATGGCTTAACACCTCGATACACCGAAGCCTTTTTCATAGCGCTTTTCCAAGTTGCCCTTCAGGCACTTCAAGAATTACGCAAGCAGGCTGAGCTACACGACTATGCGCGTCTTGCGGGAGAATTCCGTCTGCGTATGACAGAAGGACAAACCCTGAGGAATTCTAATGAATACCGCAGGGTCTTCTACGATAAAGTCATAGAGATAACAGAAAAAGCAAGTACTCTTATGTTACCCAATCTTTTTCCTCAACCAGAATTAACCACAACTACGCAGAATTACTCTGATCTGTCTAGAGTTGGGACGGAATCAAAGCCAGTGATCACCTCAGGATGCGCCCTTACTGCTTTATCGCAATTTCTTCGCCAGCTTGTGCTCGATAAACTATCACCTTCTGAACGTGCAATTGAAGGTATACCTTCTATTTCGGGTACAGTCTCCCATAATCAGCTAAATTGGCTACAGGAAATATCACCAAGGACTGGCCTCTCATCGTTATCAGTTTCGACGACGCTTCTTCCCTTGCAAAAATAGAGGCCTGCAAGACTACGGTCTTTGGTCTCCTAAGTCGCAAGATTCAGTCGCTTAATTATGCACCTGTCTACGCACTCTTTATTTCTACATCCTGGCCGTTCTCACCCCGCGAGTTGCCCGACCACAAGCCAGACCATTCTTCCCATATATTAAGAAGGGTAATTGCTCCGGTAATCCCATATACGGTCGTTAGCTTTGATGAGTTTGCGTTGAAGAGAGAGGACGGTTCCGTTAGGACGTGCAATAGCATTCTTACCATTTCGGAGATCTCAGGCGAATGGTTCATGGCCCACTTAGGTCGCGCGCTGTATGTCTTAATCAGATACAGCTTTATTTTTTTACTGAAAAAATCGCAGTTGGCCATCTCGGATAGGCCACACAAGGAAAGATCTCGATTCCGTGAAGAATAGCATCGTTTCTTTCGCAGCCGGGGAGCTCCTGAGCGACTCGAAGTTCAACAATCTGGAAAAATACTCGTTCTCGAATACGCAGAAATTTGCATGCTTGGGGCAGCGCTTTTCTCTCGAATTCGATCCCAAACAGGCTGCATCCTGTGAAAGGCAGAAAGCTCAGGTTGAAAGGCACTTACGCATTTATCTCCAAGTCGATCCTACGTTCGAAAGCTTGGTGACTGTGTCGTCTTCTGAACCACTGCTATCCGAAGCAGCATTTGCTGTCATGCAAAATAGTGGATTCATCGCTGCAGATGCCCTGTACCATCTCTTCAAACGCCACTCTGTTCGTACGGGCGATCGTGAAGAGCTTCTTGTCTTTCTGCTCTTGACACAGGCCAGAGACGCCGCCGTTTGTGCCCAGAACGATCAAGCCATGTGGAAATATATGCAGGCTCCAGCCGAGGGGTGGAACCGCGTCATTTCTGTTTCCACTTTCATCGAAAACCTTTTCGAAGGCCTTCCAGATTCCATCGTCGAAGGAATCAGACAAGATTTCGCTGGAATGAAATTACATTTCAACCAGATCAAAAAAGTGCACGAGCAAGCAGTCATGCAAAGGTTCTATCTTGCTCCAATGTTCGCTCGTGGTATCGGTGTATTCTGTGCTGATAGACAATTGGAAGAATCTGTCGATGTTGTTCTACCTTTTCTCATCGGGGAGCACGTTTGCGAGTCTTCGATCGGCTCTATTCTAATCAACACTAGAGGCAGCTCGCTGAATGACGGGAATCCTAACTGGGATGTATTCGATGAGATGGATCCACTCGTACTGGGAACGCTTGACTTTGATGACGATAATTGTCCTCTTCCTGTCATTCGGGTCGTCTTCGCACTAGCCGAAAAGCCCGCCCTTCATGCCAAACGAGAAGAGATCGAATATGACGAGAACAAGAGCTTCGTCGCGTACAATATTTGGTGTGCTGGACTTTCTAGTGATTTACTCAAGCCGATTACCAAAGCCCAAGAACGGAGATGGTCGTCTTTACTTGACATTGTGTCGCACTCGTGGCAAGGTCCCTTCAAGGCGAACGGGCGAAAAAGAATGCATTCTCGATCCCAAACGATGGCTCCTGGTGTGGCATCCGATTCGATGTTTTGGAAGAACTTCTTTCCATTACCGGATGGCGAAAGTAGTGAGAGTGGTGGAGACGAGTCGTGCGATAGCGCAGAAGAACATGACTCAGACAAGGACTCAGTGGACGAAGAGCTGGCTAACATGACTAAAGAACAACAAGCACAACTCATCGCCCAACTTGACAATCTTTAAACAAGTCTTCGGGGCATAAACAAGTGTGGGCGTTGATTCTAAAGCTACAATGTACAGTATTTTGGCCCCTTCTACTTCAGTCTTTTTGTATCTGTAAGTCTGCAAATCAATGATAGCGATAACAACGCATAGGAAATCAAGGCATGTAAGAATTGACATCAGGACCAGAAAATTGTGAGTCCTCCATGATTGAGCGCCATGCATCTACAATGGACGGGTCGCCACCCTCCGCCAGCGACCCGAAGAACGTACTAGGATCAGGCACGTCGCATCCACCCATGAGGAAATCGGCGTTTATACCAGGTGCCCCGACGTTCATCCCATGTTCTGCGGTGCCTCCGCGCGTAAGCCCTTCCAGCCATGAGAGTGAGTTCAAATCAAATGAGCTGTATGGCGGATCCCCTTGCGTCTGAGCGCCAGAATCTGGTTCGAATCCTCCAGCGGGAATGGGGCCACTTGTATCGTAGCTTGCCAGATTATGAGCTCCTGGCGCCATCGCAGGGCCTCCAAAAGTTGACGTCGCGCCATCCAATGAAGGGTCGCGAAAAAAGGGATTGCTTATTCTTGTATACATATCACCTATTGACGTGGATCCCGCCGAAATTCCAGTGGCAGTGATTTGGCTATGATGAGCGGAAGGCCACGCAGAACTATTGTGTGACATTTCTGACTGGGACAATCCAACGTCTTGTCGTAGAGGAGCAGGAAGCGACCCAGAACGGATAGGGGAGTTTCCGAAGGAACGATGTTGTGGATGCGACGATGATTGCTTTGGATTAATCACCGGTGAAGAAGGCGACATGCTTTCCGACCTCTTCTTTCCTAAGTTATTCACGAAACGCGCCGTCCCGCCGAGTATGTTGAGTTCTTCGTAGGCACTCTTCTGTTGGTTTACTGGAGAAAACAAAGATAAGGGAGATGATGAGATAGGAGATTGAAAGTCGGTGGCGCGCGTGAATCGGCACGCAAGTTGTGCCTTCTCGCGGAGACGTATAAGAACGGGCTGGAAACATTGAAACAAACAACAAAAATTAGACAATTCAGTGTACGAGGCATGGTCCGCTTACCAGACCACCTCTAACAACCGGGTGAACTTTTGCCTTCTCAAAGAGATCAATGACTTGATTCAATTCTTTGAGGGCAGTGGGAGCTGTGGTCGACGCTTGACCTCTCACAGCAATAGAACCAATGATGACCTATACACAAAGGTGCAAATTCGTATTTAGTAGAAGCCGGGATAAACCAGGTAAAAACGCACGCCGGATGTCAGTGTATGAGCCCATATTATCCATTGGCGAAGAAGCAGGTACGGGTATTTCTCAAAATACTCTCGTACGACTCTCAGGAGTGTTATAGCGCTTGCGTAAGCAGAGAGGACGGACGAAGCGAAAGGACTGCTCATTGGGCTTGTCGGGCGTTCAAGCAACGCTCGCGCGAAGAAATTGCGGTGTATGAAAAGCAAGGCTGCAGCAAGAATTTGAAATGAAGCAGATATTTCAGACTCGACATGCAGGGAATGCACTTACATACCTCCTTGAATAAGCCCCACATATAGCGCCGCAGACTCACGTTGAAGTCATCATCCACGTCGAAGGATGTCGAAGGCCTTAGCATGTCAGGATGTGTCTCGAAGTCGCGTATCTTCCTGTCCAATTCAATGATCTCCGTATATTTGATCCGCCGCGTGAGGCAGAGCTGCTCCGCAATTGGTGCCGTGATTTCTTTTGCGAAGCGATGCTTCCACCGCCAGACTGATTTAACATAAATCAGCGCATATAAAATTTAATAAGCAGCCAGACTTACAGCCGGGAATTGGTGAGCCATCCTCTGCTATCGTCGCATCAGTGTCTTCTGGAAATTCACAGTCCACCTCTCTCAAATTAAAGGTTGCAGGGCGGCCTGATTCTAGACTCTAGAAAACATAAAGATAAATGAAATCCTTCTGCTGATATGCAGGCAAGCGCTTGCCTTCCATTTGTCCATGTGGAAAAGCTCCCAGAAAAGAAACCTTCTCCGTTGAATTATTTTTTGTCCCAATCCCCAGCGTGCTGGATCTCGGTCTATATTACAAATTTTGATTGAACGATGTAGAAAAACGACGTCTCGAAAATACCATACTCACGTAAACCGATCTAAAGAATGTATAATTCAATGTCCTCAGATTCGAGGTAAGAAAGAATAAAATATAATAAACTTACGCTGGCAGCAAGAGAAAGCCCAAATGTCATCATCTTCCAGGCCGGCTCTGGCGTGGCCTTGCGACATGTGCAGAAATCGTACGCAGCCAGCAACACGACGGTTTGCACCGTCACTGTGGATGCGCCCCAAAACACGGAGTGTACGCTCAAAGCGGCGCGTGCAAGTTGAACGTAGACCTCTGCCTCGTCGTTATTGAGCGGTAGAGTAAGATCTCCAGCTGCCCCGCAGGCCAGCACGGCAAGGAGAAGAGGAAGCAGATGAGAGCGAATCCCGACTATATAGTCTTCTTCTGAGTCAGAGCTCTCGTCATGCAGGTTGTTGTGAGTACGCAGGGGCTTGTACACTTCTGGCAGGAGCTCCTCCATGAGTTGTTCGCGCCGAACAATGCGGCAGAACCATGCAATATTCCCCAAGTATGCTTCAGCAAGCGCCGTCGCTCTGGCGTAAGTTGGCAAGCGGGCTTCTATGAGTCTCAGTATCTCTTCCCTGGGTATATAAGCAGATGTGAATGGGAAGGCCTCGCTGGCAGATACGATTTGGTCAGGTAGCATTTTGGCGCCCTCTGTTGGTCTGTCTTGACTTGGCTGTTCAGTTGCAGGCTCGTTTGCGGTCTAACGAGTGTCTTAGATCAAATCTAAGAGTATTTCGGATTTATACATACCATGAGCAAAGCCTAGAAGAGATTGAGAACAACAGAAAACTCGAATTAAATAAACCTTATCTATACCTCAGATGCACCGCGGCCGACAAAGCGCACTTCTCCACGTTCCGAAATTGCCAGAGTCCCGAACGCATCAGACACGTCATTCGTTGGGTCATGCTCTTCAGAATCTGGAGTTTCATTGTCAACAATGACGTCGACACCATTCTTTATTGACAACAATTCGTCAGACAATAGGGGGTGAGAGGCTGGCGAAATTGTTGCTTGCGCAATTTGCAATGCATCCTCAAGTTGTCGTATTCTTTTGCTCATCTGCAGGAGCTTTTTGTGTAGCTTGTCTGTATTAGCCAGTACAAATCTAGAAAGTGTACCAGGTTAGAGAAAATGTCCCGAGGATCTCATTAGAATGCACCTTGTCCCCTGTCCGGCCGCGAGAGAACCTGGAAACATGTCAGCTGTATTTAAAGTACCATAAAAAACGAAAGCCACACCATTAGGGCAGATAGATTGACAACCTCGGCGCACGCACGAAGTACAGGGACCCTAAAACCAGATCTTATCAAATGGTACTAGAGGAATTCTCAAAATCCGGAAGTACCTTTCTGTCGCATTTTAATTTCAATCTGCAGACGCTCATCAAATTAGATTCTATAGTGAAGGCCCAGGAACATGGATTTACCTCTTGCACTCAGCACACGACGCTTCACCCTTGGCTCGTCTACGTTCCAGCTCACGTTCGCGTGTATTGAAACGGCTGCTTTGACCTTTCCCACTCAAATCGATCGTAGACATGATCAAATCGTTGTTCTAAACTTGCCGAAGGACACGGCACGATTCAGAAAACATAAGAGCGAGCGTGCGGCGGAGAGATGGGAACGTCGGGTTTGAGGTGTCGTATGCGAGCTTTCAGCGTCAGCTTGATTGTCAAATGGCCGACGGGAGCGCCTTCCCATGTGCCAGAGCTTCGACTTCTTCGCTGCTGATTCAGATAGTCCTAAGAATACTTTGCTGATTATTTGCCGAAATATATTCACTCAGTATATTCAGTGACCAGCAGTTGGTATTAGATTTAGTCCCGTCATTTCAGGTTTGCGAAAAAAAAAGCATGTGTTGTTATGGCGCACTCATATACACGTTACATATTCCTCATTGGTTGGGTACATTAGTATCGGATTGTCTTTGGACACGTCCTCTAAAGGCTCGCCGTGGCAAACCAAAATTTTAATTACACAATGGCGTAGCACGGAGACATTGCCTTATTAAGTTGGTCGGTGGCAACGTCAAGTCCCTTACGCCAGCACCAAGCATACAAGACGGAATCAGATTTGTACGTTGGCCTGACCTACAAATTATCAGACAACCTCCAGACGAGCAGTTCGAAGAGAGATAAATGTGGGAGGTGATCGAGAGACTCGCTTAGTATGTACCTTCTTAAAATTCATGAATCTGATTTTTCGCGCAAACATGATTGCAGCAGAGGAGCCTTAGGCTTCAAGGAAGGGAGGGCTAGATCCTCGATCAGGTGACTATTTACTTAAGCGGAAGACCTTCGGTCTCTTCAATCTGTCGGTTCTTTCGCCAGTATATCGTCTTCAGACGCACTGGCGTTGAAGCATGTACATCAGCTGTTAGTTCCAAATCTTGTGATCAAGGCATCCGCGGGGTTTCGGTCGTCGCTAAATGCAGCTGCATAATTGTGTCTCTTGCTGCAATACATAGCTAAGTGTTCTATGAAGATCGATCACTCAATTACCAAGGTCTCTTATTATCGATAATTTCCCATGTCCAAAATATCGGTGTTTGAAGGTGAGTAGGGTCATTCAAAGTTGGAACGGAACGACGTTCCACTCCTGTCGGCTGCCCAGAAAGGTAAAAATTACTTCAGCTTATATCCCTGAGTCACAGGCCGTCACGCACCTGCTTCCCGCGCTCTGGCGGCGTCGATCACGCATATATGCTGCATATGTTCTGCTTTTCGACTCTCTTCGGCATTTATCTAAGCTCGTTATGATTCTGAAAACATTTCCAGCATCTTCACATACATCTAGGGGGCTTCTGACCTTTGAAATATATTGTCTGTCAATTTTCAAGTGACCTCCTCTTGCAGAATAGATTTTCCCTTTCCAGAGAATAATAATTTTTTCTCAAAGATACTTATGACACCCTAAATAACCTCTCTATAAAGCTATCATTGACCTGATTCTGCCTTCATTGTGCTTACAGTAACCAGTCAAAAGATAGCCTTGAGGTTTCTTGACAAAAAGAGAAAGCCTACCAAATCTTCAGACAAAATTCTCTAGACAAGGGACTAAGCTGAAACTTGCAGATGACTACCATCCAGAATTGTCTCTGCTATGGTCAAAAAGGAACAAGGGACAAGACACCAATTTTCAAGACAAACAACCATCATATTTGGATTTGGCCTCATTGCAATGTAGCCATTTTTTAAAAATATTTTTAGGGAGTCATTATACACATATTACATCTCAAGATTATATTAAGAACTTCTCAGAACTACAGCGAGGGATTGAGGCCGGGCTCTTGAAGAGTCTGAATTTTGCAGAGGCAGGTAAGTGATGTAACGCTGCTTGCACTGCGCTGAAGTAATCCCTTCCTTTCTGGGCAGCCGACAGGAGTGGAACGTCGTTCCGTTCCAACTTTGAATGACCCTAGTGCATCACAATCCATCACGAAAATTTGGACTCGCCTAGCAACCTCAATGTACAGGTGGGTGTAGAAAGTCTACGGCCCCCCTAAATAAGGAAGGTGGTTCCCGTCCGCACCGCCCGAATGTCCACATCGTCGCATTTTTTACCTACGAAAAGACTAAACACGATGTATAACTGTTAAAGCCTTCTTTTTATACATCTATGATACAAATACAACATATACACAGTCAATTCGAGGTTACACCGTTCACTTTCACTGCTGTCACATGATCTGAGCTGTAGCTAGGACCACATTTTCAAGCTCGGTTGTAGGTCCGATAAAGGCCCCACCACAAATACTACATAAAATACAAAGCGTTTGGAGGCAACTTGAGCTGGCAACGTGCTGTAGGCAATGGTGAACGACAGCGGAGGATGCGCATGTGTGTGCACGACGCGGACGGGAACCACCTTCCTTATTTAGGGGGCCGTAGACTTTCTAC
>JAJOHG010000356.1:0-26524 GCA_021029095.1 Phellopilus nigrolimitatus | reverse complement strand
CGAGGAAACCAGAGCGTGCTCGATCCGTTGTTTGGTTTTGCTTCTCAGACCTTCGAAAGAAGTTACTTGTGCTTCAGCTGTATGTCTTCGCTCCACTGAAAGTGGCTACGTGCTCTTTAAGTATGCTATCTCTTACGCCGCAGAAAGAATGTTTGGTCTTGCCAACAGTGGGAGTTTCAAAAGCCCCTATTTTCAAACCGGCGTAAGTCGTCCATATAAATGTTGCATACAAGTCTTACGAATATACATTCGCAAGGTGGGGAAAAATGTATCTGGATTTATCTGAAAATAGTCAGCAGACGTCTTCAGTTGGAAGTTGCAAAGAAAAGTGACCAATTTCTGTGGGACTACAGTTCGTCCGCAAATCGGCAGAATGGCATTCTCGCTGATCGGAAGCCGTCTAAAAGATACCAAAGGTCATTTACGGAATATCATCGAGCTTTCTAGCTTGGTACCGATCGTCAACGAATATAAGAAGGAAAAGACAAGCACTCAAGAAGAAACAAGGCATCTTACACACCTTCACCTATACGTTCAAACTGCGGTGCATGCGTACGATTACGAACTACAACTGAAGAATCTAGACATCCTCTCTCATTCGCGTAGTGACAAAAGAGCGGAAGCAAAAATGGAGCGGACGCTATCCCAGGCTTGACATGCTACTCCGAGGACTTAGCAGCCCTCCAGAGTTTTTCGCGCTCATGCCTTCTGAACTTCTGTTCTAAATGACGATCTGTGATCGCTTGATTCAATCGGCCTGCTGATGCCGAAGCAAGTTTTCCGTTTAGAAATTGATTGGGATGACCAGAAACCAGGAACCACTTGAACACTCTTCCCGGCGCTTGCCTGAAAACCTTGCAAATTAAAATAAATAAACAAAAGCGAGGAGGGAAAACAAACGAAAAGCAAGGCGCATTTAAACGTGGATCTGTCTTCTTCAACTGACAGCAAGACAAAACTCGTCTTATTTTAACCCGTTTTTATTTTTATTTTTTTGGAAGAAAGTCATTCAAACGGCGACCTTAAGCCACAAACTTAGTGTGGGAGTAAAAGGCAAGAAAAGGGAAGATGGTAATTACAGCTCTGCTTGCTCAGAAGGGTCGCGCCCAGCCGACCCGTTTAGCCCGCTCACGAAGACAGCGCTAAACGCCTGTTCTCTTTTACCCTCGTTCCTCATTCTAGTGGCACCGCCAACGACACTATAACATCGAGGAACCTGCCTGCAACTGTGCGCGAGGCAGACTCAAGACTTCAACGCTGTCGCAGGTCCCATCCAGCAATAGCCTAAGGATTAGTGCACCCATTTGCATTCGTACGAAGGAGTGTCTGATTGCTGCGGAATGGAGGGAAACGACACCAATAGCAGGAAGCGGGCATACAGCATCGAGAGCGAGAGCGCGAGCACGAGTTTAGATGGTATCACTCAGGCTTCTGACTCGAAGGCACCTCGTTCCGTCAAATCGACTGCCTCGACGTGCGTTTTTTCCACTTCTGCCTGAGCCCGCAACCTCATGTCTCCGGCATTTAGAGGATGTCGTCAGAGAGTTACTGTTGTCTGCTCCGAGGTACGTGTCCCTTGATTGGCTGTCTTGCTATTTTTTCGCTTATCACCTATTTTCTGCCTACATTTCCCCCTGCGCAGTGCAAACGATGAAGCTAAAATGTGACAGAAGGACCCCCTGTGCATCCTGCTTGAAGCGCGACACAGTTGAAAGATGTGTATACTCCCAGGCCGCGTCGGAAAAGATGTATGTAGTCTTCCTCTCCTATTCTCAAAAATAGCTACGTTCTGACATCCGCCTCGTCACTGTTTTCCTCGACAACACTTCTCTTTCCTCCTATTTACCGTGCAATGTCCGACCGTACTCGCCGGACTCACCGCCCCCGCATCCCCAGAGACGTCCAATCCCTCAATATCCGGTTATCTGTCCTTGAGGAGAAAGTGAATAATGCTCCCGGATCCTCCGCGCTCGTCACTGGTGGTCAACCTTCATCTGCCGCGACGATGGCATCTCTGGCATCGTCTCTTCCAGCGTCTCCAGCTGAGCGGCCTCGTGCATTTCTTGCGGTTGGCACTCACGGTGCTTCTGTTGCTGTCAATCTGGAAGGCGCAGCAGGGCTCTGGGTAGATCATCTTGGCCTCAGTATTCCTACTGCCAAAGTTGCAGCTGCAGGGGAAGGCACCAATTTGAATGACGTAGAGTTGCTCCCCTTTCCTACTATCCCCGAGGAAGGTGTTGTTGACTTTCTAACCGACTATACAAGGCTGTTTCGTCTTCCTGAGTCACTAGCGTCTGATGATACTGGCAGCGATACTGAAGACGACGAGAGCAGGTCGCAAATCGGCGTATCGCCGGAGCTTGTTCTTGTCGCTCTTCCTCCGAGCCAGTTACGCTCTGAGATCTACCCGCGCCTGGAAGCTGCACATATCATGGCCCCTGCTCGACCTTTAAAGTTTTCAGACAGCGCATTGAGGACATGTGTCGCTGGGCCAAGCTTACTTTTGAGGGGTCGCTTAGGGCAGATGACGAGCCGCCTCCGATTGTACCAACTCTCAGCTTTTTTGCCGCTGCAGCTATTGGTCTTGCACTGGGCGCTCAGTGCTTGCTTGCAGAACGCAGCATGGCAATAGGCTACGATGCAAGCTCAACCTCCGTCGCAACGGCGGATGGGCGCAGTCCCTCTGTCTCTTCGCCTTCTGTTCCTGGTTCTGTTCATAACGCAGTTGACAGATCAATGCCTCCCCGCCTGTCCCTAGTCCGTCGTCGCCTTCGGAAGCTCATCCATCCAATTCTTTCAACGCATCACTGCCTGCGAGGCTCTACCGGCTCTCGAAGCTCGCTATTGGGCTAAGTTTGGAGCGCGCCGGATACGATGCTTTCGACATCGACTATTTACACGCGAAGACGCTACAGGCGCGGTACCTCCTCGTCTCTCACCACGGACTCAATGATGGCGTTAATTTGCTTTCGAGCCTCAATCCCGACCAGCGGAAAAAGGTACACAAGAGAGGAAAGGGCAAGCTACGGGACAATATTGGTGCCCCCGGCATATCGGATGCAGCGTCGGGCGATATATTTGGGCATTTGGAGAGAAGTAAGAAGGGGATGGACAAGGACCGTGGGCCGACGCTAGCGCTCGCGCCAGAGATGGTTGGCGTCGTGAGTGAAATGGTGGGAAATGCACGGATGATGGGGCTGAATCACGATCCGGATATCGTTGGAGAGAAGATGTCGACATACGAAAAGGAGATTCGACGGCGCCTGTGGTGGGAGATAGTCACTCTCGACGCGTGAGTTTACCCTTTTCGCCCTCAATCATTATTCTCCGTGCGTTCTCGGACATCTTTTTCCCTTACCACTTTGCCGCAAATCGAGAATGCTGCTCATTGCTTTCCTGCATATATAGTTTTGTGGCCGACTGTCTTGGGGAGAGCCCACTTATAAATGATAATAAGGCAACGACACGACTCCCAAGCGACGTTGATGACGAAAGTTTTGGCCCGGGTTCTACAAATCTCCCCGCACCGAATGCGGAATTGTTGCAAGGAAATATTGACTACTTTATCCAACGTTGCCGGTTAGTTCTTCAACCCGAGAGATTCCGTACTAAATGCTCACCGAACCGACAGGCTTGTGGAGCTCGTGAAAGGCATGAAAAGAAAATTGAATGCTTTTCGAGAGATACATAATGATGCACATCCTTCGGAGACTCGGGGCATGCTTGATGCGATGAAGATCGAGATCCAGCTATGGCTGACAGAGCTTCCAGACCATCTCAAGCTCAAGGAGGTCCCTTCTCTTGGTATGGTTCCTTGCCTTATGGACATGAAGGGGATGTCTCCGCCGAAACGGTCATCGGCGACTCCAGGCGACCAGGGAACGCCACCAGCAACTCAGTACGAGTCTCCTTTCATCATCGCTATGCGTTGCGACCTCGCCATTTCGGCTCGCTATGCCTTCGTCATGCTCTGTCTCCCGTTCACTAAAGAAACTTCCTCAAGAACGGATTCTGACGATTTTGCGTCCTCTGGACGCAGTTTCGACATTCTTTTTATGATGGAACCTGCCATGTTCATTGTGCGCACATGGCAATTTCTGCACTCGATCTTCAAATATGTTCGCCCATCTATGTTCATGTGCTATTCATTTACAAGACAGCTCTTCGACACGGCCATTGTCTTAGGACACATGGCTATCCAACAGCCGCTTTATGCTGCTCCTGCGCTAGGTAGTGTTCGAGCTGCTGTAGAAGTTTTGCGCGACCCTAGTGTTCTGACGGGTCGTCCAACTATGAACGATTCTAGGAGCTTGCCGAGCGAAGCTGTTAGAATCGTTGAAGAGCTCGTTTTGAAGGCTGAATCTGCCTTCGGTGGTTCTTCGGGTACGGCTGTGGTTGCGAAGAGAAAGCACGAGGAGGTGGATGGAGCTGGTAACGATTTCTTGTACCACTTTAGATTCCCTTACGTCGGAACAGGTGTGGTCAGCGCGGGGCCTCCGGTGTCTATGCGTGTGCCAGCAATCGGCTCTGCGGCGTCTCCGTTGACCGACAGCGCAAGTGCGTTAAGTGGGAGAACGACCGAGCCGACGTTGAATCGCTCTCGGCTGAAGCAGAGTCCCGTGGACAAGGGTGCAATGAACATTGATCCTAGACCGGCGGCAACGAAGCTGAAGTCCTCGCATGCAGGTCTTTCGGCTCCTTCGCGACCACAGAAGAGCAAAGATTCTGCAAGAGCGCGTGCGAACAGCAACGCATCTGCGCGTTCAGATGCACCGACGCCGTCTGTTATCCTTAATCCTTTGCCCCCGCCTTCCCACCAAGGCCTAGCAAAGCACCCTACCCTCCGTGTACCCGAGCCGCCTACTCCGCAGGCTTCCTACCAGTTGTCTACATCGAAGCCCAGTTTGTCTCTTCCAAGCCAGAATTACATACCCCATCAGAGCAGCTCGAGTTCGAGCGACTTTCCGGCCAACTACCGTAGCGGCGGATTCTCTCCTCCCTCCTATCCTCAGCCCTACTCGCATCAGAACGTCCCTATTCCTGTCTCTGTCTCTCCGCAAACCCGAAATTCAGTCAACTTTGCTTCGTATGGTGCTGGACCTTCGGACGCAGGCATTCACCCACCCTCAACGCATGAAGCGCATCCGTTCTCTTCGTCTAATGGCATAGATTATCCAGTAACCGTACATCAACAGTCTGAATACGAAGCCACATTGCCGGGTATGTCGGATGATTAACCTAACAATCGTATTCTCCTGACTGACAGGACATTCTTATAGGGATTGCTCATTCGTCTGTAACGCCTCAGGATAATCGTTTCGCAAGAGGCTCAGTCGATCCCGGTTCTCCGATCAGCCAGGATCCACCTACCCACCAATCACATCACCAGCCTTTCCATGTGCAGCCTCCGACTCAAGCCCAGACCACTGAGCAAATGCCAGCCCAAACCCCGACACAACCGAGCTGGTCTCAAACTCCTGTTTACGATTGGCACGGCTATTATCAATGACCACACTCTTTCATTACGATTGTTTACGATTTGTCGCTAATGATGCTTTCTTACTCCCTCGTTACGTCCTTGTTTTTATGAATATCTCTCGTTTCTGTATCACTACTCCATTTTTGTTTTCGATCATCGTTTAGTTTTCCTTTCCGTCCTCCTTTTGGGAACTTTATCGTGCTCTCTCCTGTGTATCAGCCCTCCGGCATATGGATGTCCTTCCGGCTTCAACTTTTATTTCTGGTGTCTACATCTTTGCACAAAGCTATGCATTTCTTCTACTCCTTTTCAATGTCTCCAAGGACCATAGCTACATAGATTATTTATCTCCAGCTCTGCTATGCAAACGCCTCCAAACTGACGGGTGATATACCTGTATTATATTTCGTTCATGAGCTCAAGAATTCGAAGCCAATTAGTAAGGCCTCGTCTTTTCTTACGCGTACGCTTCGACCGACTTTTCAGACAGACGCCATAAAGCCGTAGGATGTGTCGTTGGCCGCGAGGACATCTCAATATAATATCAGAAGTTGTCAACACATTTTCCTAGTCTGCAGTCATTTGTTGTACATGTAAGCGATTATCAATGTTGGAAACACTGAATTACATACAAAACTATAATTACAGTAACATTGGGCAGAACCCATGTAGCGCAGTAGACGATGTTGTATATTACAATGAACTATGTTTGGATGCCTACATGTGATAATTTCCCAGACAGTTGCAGTGTACATGAAGAAGCAGGGCGAACAGGAAAGCGAGTCTATGAATGTTGTTGTTAACAGTGTATTCTGGCAAGACGTGTGCGATGGCGAATGTGAATAGAAATGTCCAAGTAGCCGCATGTGTCCAGATCCCAGCGGAGTACTGGTAATAGAATGAACTGGAAGATAGAGAGCAATGCGAATCGAGTTAACCCCTCCTGTCCTTCTCCTTCTTCCTCTTGCGTTTCTCTTCTTCGTGGCGTTTCTCGTCCTCGAGAGCCGCCTCATCCTCTTTCTTTGCGAGTCTCGCACTTAGAAAGAGCTGTGTAAGCATGCACTAACAATGTGATTTCATTGAGAAAGACAAACCTCCTCATTTCCTCCCTCCTCAGAGCATCCGCATCCACCTCCATATCATCGTCTTCGTCACTGAAGACATCGTTACGCACGTATCGATCTCTGTCCTTCCCGAAAAGCTTCCAAATCTCAGAGCTAATGTCGCTGCGTCCCGACGATGCAGCAGGACGTCGCTTGGACGGTGGAGAGTCATCTTCGGATTCGGAAAGCGAGTAAGACCGCGTGCGTTTCTTCGAAGAGTTCAACGGGATCGCAGCGCTCGTAGGCGTCCGAGGGGTTGGTAAAGCGGAGGCTTTCGAGATCGACCCGTTTGCCTTTGCGGACGTGGAGCCAGAAACCTTGTTGACTTTGGTCGGCACCAAAGAGCCCTTGGGTTCGGGTTTGACGACGGTGACCTTAGTACGTGGTTCCTTTTTCTCCGGAAATTGCGAGTTGCTGGGCGCAGGTCGAGCGGACGGCTTGGTTACGGGCGCAGGCTCCTTCGGCCGCGCTGGGGCCGGATTCGGCATTGAAACTGACGGTGATGGGGATAAAGGTGAACCTTCACTTGCCGTCTTTTTGATTGGACGAGCATCTGAACGTTTCTTCGTATCACCGAACCAATTATTGAATTCACGAGCTTCATCGCCCGCAAGCACCTTGGCTTCTTTTGCCCTTTCCCTGTCCTGCATAATTTCGGCAATCGTCCTCGTGTCGCGCTTGACAGTGTTCAGCCTGATGAGCGTGTTTGGCATAGCTGCGAACTGCTGTCTAATGGACAGATTGCTTTTCGAGGGGTCAGGAATAGCACTTATAGCGGCTCCTGATGGAAACGTAGAACGTGTTTCCGTGGGGCGCGGACGGTTGGATCGTGGCTCCGATGAGCGCGAATACGAGGAATCAACGACCTGCTGAGGTCTGCTTGGTCTCGCATGGCTTGGGCTAGAGGTTTGCGACTTCTTGGCCGCAGAGAAGCCAGCTAGGAGCTTTCGTTGCCGCTTCTCCTCCCTAGTTAGCACGGGTCCTCTCGTATCGTCATCATCGTCCGAACCCTCGCGGGCCTTGCGTGACGGCCCGCCACCTCTTGAATTGCCCCATCCCGACCGTCGCTCCTTCCCATAGATCAGATTCTTTCTGTGTTCCTCTTCTCGCCTTTGTAACTCCTGTTCCTTTTTGTGACGGTCCTCTTCAAGTCTCCGCTTCCGCTCCTCTGCACGTTGTTGCTCCTCCAGCCGTTTCTGCACGAGCTTGACCCGCAGCTCGCGATCCTTCCGGTCCTTCTCCTCCTGTTCCTTCCTCCTCTGGTCCTCTTTCCGTTTCTTTTCCGCAAGTAGGTGTTTCGTGGCGAGGTCAGACTCGCGGGTCTGTGAGGCGCTGAGCGCCATCAGGTCCGCAAAACGCGCAGACATGTTAGAGAGAGAAAACGATAGATGCGCAGAATATGTCGTCTAAGAGAATAGTAAGAAGAAACAAAGCAACAAGAGAAGCGTGGGAGTCGTGAGTGTAGAGAACAAGAGCTGTTAGGGCAAGCGTGTCAGCTGTGGCTCAGCTATACTCGGATTAGACCGCGCTTCCTCCCGCATTATCAACGAACCTCTCAATATACAATCACAATGTATCAAATCCAAAGAACATGACTCCAGCTACACAATTGCTATCGAATTCACAATTAATACTATTTTGCAGAAAATCTCGACTTGCTATAGTAAGTACTCAAGCGGCACAAACTAAACGCAGACTACCCATGACAAACTATTTGCCACCTTATTTCGAACTGTGTAGCAATTTCCGAGTCGACTTTTGATCCGAGGATTATTCATTTCTCCATTTCATCGAGAACTTTTGCAGAGTTCAGAAATACTGTTTTCTCGCGGTCAAAGTCTGTTATGAATAAACGTCAGCTGCAAATAATAAATGGGGTATTTTGGAACCACTTACCGTCGGGAACGGTGGTGATGTTGTCTCGCATGAGCTGCAGGACTTCCTTCCCATTCGAAGTAAACTTTGGCCAAGGTTCTGTAAAGAATATTCAATTGCAAAATGAAATTTGATACTAACATGTTCTCACCTCCAGGATCAAGGTCTACGACGAAATTGATGTAAAAGTCCAACATAGTATTTGCAAAGTCCTCCTCCACCGCGGTCGGAACGGGTCCGAATAAAAGCGATAATTCAGATGCATGAAAAACTGTCGAAATTTGTCAACAGGTGCCCAGGTCGCCAAAGGACGCTGATTACCTCCTAGCGTAGGATTATTTCCCGGGATGAACTCTGTAAAATGGTACGCGAAGAGGGGCTGCACTGAGGCTGCCTTGTCGAAAAATAGTCTCCGTGGCGCCAAGAACATGTTGTCCGTGTACCACGCAGACGCTCTGTCGAAGAGAGAGTCTCCCGTATTAAATGGAGCCCCCAGTGAGGAATCATTCGCGGGATACAGCGCGTTAAACTTGCTCAGCACATCCGGTGTCAAAGTGCGATTGTCCAGAATAAGGTTGCCGATGAAGTTGTCGAACGCTTCATCTTCAGTCATTCCTGGGTGTGTTATATTAAGGAGAGATTCGCTGAAAGTGGTCCCTTCGTTGAGCTGAGAGTGAATTTGAATCAGTCAAAGCGAAAGACAAGACTCGTCGGTTTTTCTCACGTTTGTGCCCGCGAGAAAAGGGACATGCAAGAAATCGCCGGAGGCAATTTTCGCAGACGCTCTCATTTCAACGAAACTGCCTGGAGGTCCGACGGTCGGCTCCCACAGCTGATTATTCAAGGTCGTGTTGATCATGTTGTTGCTAATGCTAAGAAGCGTCTGGAAAGGCGGAGCAGCTTAAATCCAGGACAAACACAACGGTAAACTGGTGATATATATGCTCACCTCAAAGGGGACGTTTTGCAAACATGTGATAGACTCCGAACTCAGGGGACACCCTGTCGTTTCGACGAGACGAGCGAAGGGCTTTCCTGGTTCGTCATATTGGAAAGGAAACGGCGCACTTTTACTACAGAGATGTTCTGAGGGAGATTGGGATGGAAACGAGCAATGATTCTCACAATGGACCAGTGGGTGAATCGGCTATGGCTGCTCGGAATAGCGGCTGTGCTGAAGGAAAGAGTACTTGCGCCTCGACGCTCCCGGCACCCGCTGACTGAAGAGGCCGTCAATACGTAGATAGAACAAAATAAAGCCAAAGGTTAAATGCCTGTCCCCAGATCGTGACCTGTGCAAAACATTTACACTCAGATTATATAGGAGATAGACATCAAAGAAGAAATCGCACCTTATTTGGATCACCTCCGAAAGACGCTATATTTTCTTGAACAAATTGGAAAGCCGCTCGTTGATCGTGGAGGCCTGCGTTAAGGTCTTCAGGTGCTACATGCGAGCTTGCAAGCTTAATTCAATTCAAAAAAAAGCTGACATGAAGGGGAAAGCGAGCACGACTCACAAACCCGAATGTGTTGATGCGGTAGTTACTATTATAAGATGATTAATTTGGAATGAGACTGAAAATGAGGAAGCAAAAAAATGCTTACAAGGAGACGAAGATGATGGGCTTTCCGGTCGAGACACTCCTATTCACAATTCCTTTTTAAGAGTTGCTATTGAATAACAAATTCGGATGGGAGGGGGGAATTGAAATTTACTGGTTGGATCGTACGTATGGGATGACGATGCACTAGAGTCAAAGTCTGTCAGATTATAATCGCTACTTTAATACCCTTATGAATCATACCCAGAGTTGTACGCTCCGCCCTTTGTAAAAATTCAGTAGCGTATTTGCATGCGTTTCACAACCTAACTTACATAGATCCACAATAACACTGGAAGCTTTTCATCGGAACTTGTGCCATTGGGACGCCATACCTGAGTGGGGGATGAACGATGAGTACAAATCAGCTAAATTATATGTCGTTGCAGTGATTGTAAGTATACATTTAGAACCAAGCAGTCTTCTCCCAACGGAGCTCCAAGGCCTCCGGGAAGCTGGGGACATGCATTCCCAAATGTTGACGCATTTTTGATCCCGGAAGAGGCAGTCCCAATCGGGACGGGGGCCTTGAATCTCAAAATTCCAATCGGAGGCTGAGCGAAGGGTATCCCGAGCCATCGCTCCGTTCCATTGGAAGTAAGGACACCTTGAAATGCGCCGGTCTTCAACTTGGCTACCAGAGGGTCGGATTGAGCACAAACGACAGAAAGAGCCACGAACACCGAGGCGAAAGCAGTACAAGTACTGAGGAGGAGCATAATGGAAAAGTCACGGAACGGGCGTATGGAAAATGGTCCTCCGGAGATATAAAGCCTCTAGTCTCTGCCTTCTTAACCATTATTAGCCCGTCTCAATTCTGTGGAAATTGTTCGGCGAGCTCGGCAGCCATCACAGAACTCGCTAGCAACAGTAACAACAAGATTAGAATTGAGATGCTTGTTAGTAGCACTACGTACAAACTCGGTCGGAGTTTCAATTATGTATTCTGACAGACACGATCCATGGGTAACAGGATGCAGTTGATTGCGAAGATCAATTTCAAAGTCGGACAACTTACCAACAGGACTAACACCTCTGGAGGTGTTAGTCCTGTTGGTAAAATTTGCCAGGCATCTGAGAGGAAAACTCGTCAAATCGCCAAATTGCTGAAAAGATCTGACTTGGACCAGCTTAACGGTCGGGCGTTCCGCCGAGCTCTGCCAATTTACCAACAAGTCGAGTTCCACAGAATTGAGATGGGTTAATAGTATAGCCAGTATAACAATACATCCAAAGGACCAAATCACACAGCAGAGCACTCTGACCAAGAGTGAAGCTATCGGAACGCCCAACTTAGCAAGCCACCGCACTTCTGAGCATCACTGTCTGCAGATAAGCCTGCCCGTAAAAGAAGTGCCCGGGTTTATCGTGCGAGTGATTTACAAGTGAACAGTTCTTAGCACGATCCACTTGTCAACCTGAGAATCGAACTAAATATACGCAATCAACGTCAAAAAGTTCATAAATCGGGGTTTTCAGTGGCACGCACTCCAAAAAATGATGTGAATGAAGTTGCTGTCTGTTGGGAGGGCCGGGCCCTTGACTGAAATCTTCATATAAATTCCGGGCCGTGTGCAGAAGCGCGAGAAGGAGTCAATTGTGTTCGCATATTCTCGACAATTGACTTGGGTTCTCATGAGGCGGATTTGAACGAATTAGAAGGGAAGAAAAAATGCAATAGCGCTTGACGTTGATCCCGCTGATCTATGAGACCATGCATCCCATACCGCCTGACGCGTCATACTTAGACGCAATTCATCGTTTATTTTGAGCTCCGGGGTCTGAACCGACCTAAAAGAGGAGTTCAGTGAGAAATAAATATACGTCTAAAGAAAACCATAACAATTTTAGTTCTCAAAAGCCTCCTGTATTGCATACGAGCCGTGCTCTGGAGTTACCCTACCAGTGGTCGCCTGGATCGTGTGTGAAAGCCCGAGAATTCGCGGGAAAAGAAGGTGCGCTGACGCGAAGGAGTCGTTGCCGTAGAAAGCTGACCATGCTGCCAGTGTCCGAGCCCTCGTCATTTAGCCTAAGCTGATATTTACATCTTTTCGGAGAGGAAGGGAGCAAAGATAATGTTGCGGAAGGTCGGCCAGTCCGAATGTATCAATAAGGTGTGCAGCGAGAACGAGAGAAAATATATTTGGAACGTCCTGCTTGCCAGTCGAAGTCAGTCCAAAACAATTCGGAGTTACTGCAACATCCCGTCGATGCTCTGGACCAACATTATCATTATCAAGTCGGATAGCCTTGTTCTTGAATATCGCAGCAAAGCCTCGGGTTCTCCAAGTCCTATCTGTTTATTGCGAATTATTGCTCTGGCAAATAATTGCAGCCAATAGAATGAGCTCAACGCATGTTTGATCGAGGATCGCGGCCAGTGAGTGGTGGCGTCACGCGCGACGCGATCGTGTCAGACACGCGCCCTTTACTTCAGCCCTCCCGAGGTCATATACAACTTCCTTGCAATTTATGGTCTCAAATGCTATAAAAGTGCACAAGCTACCGCGATGGCACCTTTTTGCGAGCCTTTACCCATCATCAATGGCTTCAAGGAGAAAGTCGAATCACTGACCGTCCAGGGTGCGTCTGATTCCGTGCTGAATGCTCAGACTACGGGCTCAACGTGTGTCAGGCGACAGGATATACATTGGATCAGGTTCTGGAAACTTGCACGTCTACAACATTGATCAAGATGAAGATGGATACACGTCAGAGCTCGTAACAACGAAAAGCCTAAGCAAGAAGCCGATCGAGCAAGTGGGATACATAAAAGACATAAACTCGGTCGTGGCGCTTAGCGGTGAGAGTTCTTGCCATCGAATTCTACACCTGAGCTCGCTGCTCATACCTAAACAGACACATGTGTAACGCTATACCCCCTCCCGGATCTTGTCCCTCCGACTCCGCTTCTGCAGACGCGAAAGGCATTCTCATTCGCAGTCAATACTACGATCGAGAACGTCTCTCCCGACGGCAACGTACATTCGTTCGATGACGTCGCTGCAGCACAGTCGACAGGTGCGCCTACGCTTGTGACCTATCTTGTCGTTGGTTCGCAGAGGAAGCTTGTCGTATATTCGTGGCGAGATGGGGAGGCGCAAGAAGTCAAGGTGAGTACGACCGTGATGCAATACTATGGAAATATCTCAAACCTACCGCAGGAAGCTTCACTCTCTCACTCAGCACGCGTCATAACATTTCTCAAGCCGACGGTCCTTTGTTTGGCGTACACCGCGACGGAGCATACGCTATTCTACCTAGAAACTATGTCTACCGCGGAATTAACTATGCCTGTGAATGTGCCATCATCTACAAGTGCTGGAGGGTACGGTAGGAGTGCGTTGTCGGGTTTAGGAGGGTATATGACTCTGGGGCTTGCTGCAAAGGCGAAACCGCAGGCCGTCGTCATCGGCGAAGATGTGCTAATCCCGAAAGATAGTCGGTCAAATGCTCTACGTCTACTCCATTACATGAGCTTATTCTCGTTGTAGATGCTGGTATATTTTACGGTGCAGATGGGAAGGCGAAGCAGAATAGTTTGGTTTGGAACGCGCCGCCAGAAGAGATTGGTAAGCAGCGAAGGCTGATGTTGTGCAGAAAGTTTTATAATCTTCAAAACAGCCTATGTAAAGCCCTACGTTCTTTCTATCCAATCTGCGGGAACAATTCCTGCCTCGACTCTCGATCCACCCGTATCGGCTCCCACCGGTCCGAACGGCTTCGTACAAGCTCCCGTACTACAAATCCAGTCCTCGATTACACTTCAACCTGTTCAGCACTTGGTCCTCCCGACAGCCTCATCATTTTCGCCGACCCTTCGACTGCTTACGCCGTCTAGTGCTGCGAAAGGGCCGGTGTTCGCTGTATCTACGCCTGTCGATCGAAATGCCGCAGCAGTAGAGGGAAGCGCAGTCTGGTTGTTTCGCATGAGAACGTGGGGTGAGCAAATCGACGAGCTCGTGGAAGGAGAGCGCTACTCCGAGGCGCTCGCTTTGCTTGAAAGTATAGATGGGGCTACTTTACCAGACAAGGCCAGTCGTTTGAGTGTCCCTTGCACGCCGAACACTGTAATTTATCGTGAATCACAACAGGGTGCAAGATTTGCGAAGATACGCGCACTGAATGCCGTCGCACAGTTCAAGAAAGGTGATTTTGACGGCGCGATGAACGCCTTCATTGAGCTGGACATCAACCCCGCGAAAGTCGTAGCTCTCTACCCCGAAGGCGTGTCGGGCCGGCTGCATATTCCTCCGGAACGGTGCATTCCGCTCTTTGGCGGCCCAGAGCCCAAATCTACAGGAAAGCCAGACGACCCGAAGAAGAGAGCGGATGACCGGTCATCATCGTTAACACGTACTCCGTCGCCTGCAAGCTCTATGAGGTCTAGGCGGAGGGGCACACTGGAGTCGACACTGGCAGGTGTGGGGGCAAGCTCAGATAGAGAAGATGACCGCATCTCAATACGTGGCCGGACGAAGGACAAGGGGAAAGCTGTCGGTGAGCTCTCCCAAAAGTTTGCTTTTAGTTCTATTTACCAACGCGATCGCGATTTTCAAGACACGTTTCCGCGTTCTGTAGAGACGCTACTGCGTTATTTGACAGACAGGCGTCCGCGTATAAATGGTGCACTCGCTACCCTACATATCACTAACGCACAATCCCACCAATTCCCATTTCTCTCCGAAACATCTGTCGATGAGCTGCTCGCACTACCAAACGCTCCGCTGGCATCGCTCACCCCTGAGCAACTGACTCGATTTGCTCAGATCGTCGATACCGCTTTGTTCAAAGCCTACTTGATCGTACGACCAGGACTTCTTGGGCCGCTGTGCAGCTTGGATAATTGGTGCGAGGTGGCAGAAGTAGAAGAAGTGCTGATGGAACGTGAGGTTTGTGCTTCTGTATATAGCTGAATTCTGTCTAACTTAACTGACGTGATCGACTATTTTTTTTCAGAAATTCTCAGAGCTGGTATCTCTATACAAAGGGAGGAAGATGCATGGAAAGGCGCTGGGCTTGCTTAAAAGGCGAGTGATTTGTCCAAAATCGTAATCATCGTCTAATGCATCATTTGGGTAGACTGAGCGAGAAAGAGTCTGATATAGAAGACAGAATCCGGCCAACAGTCTCCTACGTGCAGAAGCTAGGTCCTGAATATTTGGATCAAATATTTGAAGCAACGCGTTGGGTATTCGAGATCAACCCCGACGCTGCATTCGATGTGAGCTCTCAGCCAAATAGTTTAGGCTCGCGGTATGATTTACTGACTTCATATCATTAAAAGATCTTCACCGCAGAGCTAGTGGAACTACCTCGGTCCAAGGTCGCTGACTTTCTTGAGGAAGACCTTGATCCAGCTTTGTGTGCAAAATATCTCGAATATCTCATCGAAGAACGAGAGGAAACGTCAACCTTGTTTCACGACCGCCTAGCGGAGCTCTATTTGGAGATGGCCGTGGACGGACGGGAGAAAAGGGACGAAGGTAAATTTAAGAGATTCGCAACTCTCTATGTGTCTCAGATAATTTGTTTTCAGATGCTTATGACAAGGCGTATTCGAAATTTCTCCACTTCATACAAACTTCGGATATATATAGAGTCGACCGACTGTTTGGGCTACTCCCTTCAGATGGTAATTCATATATTTGTTCATCGATGAGAACGAGACTTGATAGGGGCTTTCGTACTTTCAGATATGTTCGAGGCGAAAGCAGTCCTCCTGGGTCGTCTAGGTAGGCATGAGAGTGCCCTTGAGACGTATGTGTATCGCCTCGGTGACTACGTCAAAGCGGAGGAGTGAGTTACCCCCCAAATATCTCCATCTGAATGTTGGAATGCATGTTCATGACTATTCAATCTCAGATATTGCAAGAGCATCTACATCCCCGATTCTCCCACGCAAGACATTTTCCTTTCCCTTCTCAAGATCTACCTCGAACCGTCTCCAACCGCGCAGCAGAAGAAGATGCAGACCGGCCTCCTGAAACCGGCACTGGACCTCATAAGCCGTCAGAGTCCGCGCCTCGACACGCTTGAGACGCTGCGGCTCCTGCCGCCACTGGTCCCTGCGCAGGACGTTAAAGCATTTCTATGTGATGCAGCACGTGCCCCAATCTTCGCCACGCGTGTCGTGAGGGAGATGAGGAAGGGCCGTGGTGAACAGGTGGGGATGAAACTGGTTGGTCTGCAGAGTCGGAGGGTCAGGGTGACTGACGGAAGGATGTACGTCACACTTTCCCGTTCTTTTCATGGGCTTAATTGAAACTCATTTGTGCACCCTTTTTTCCAGATGCCCTCAGTGCCACAAGAGGCTCGGGAACAGCGTCATCGCTGTACATGCGCCGAGGGGCGAAGTTACGCATTACCAGTGTCGCGAGGCGTTCGCTAACTCAAAGAGGCGGGCGGAACATGTACACTGAGGCTCGATTATGATGCAATGGGTTCTCACATTTCTTTTCTCTTCGGTTCGCAGTTGCTTTCGTGTCATGACATACGTCTGTACAGCTATTCCACACATTAATTACGGCATTGTATCACTATGATATTGTTACAAGATTTCATCCCATAGAAGCATAAGCGAGCCCAATTCCAGACTCCGCGAGTCACTCGTCATCGGTATCCTCCCCTCCAAAAAGGTCCGGTCCGTCGATGGTAAATGATTCCGAAGGCGTCAAACTTTTGACAACATCCTGCAATACGGGCGTGTTCTGACGTGAGGCGTGATCGACGAAGGCAAGATTGGTGGGAGAGGGAGTGGATGCAACATCTGGTAATAGCATCTGATAGACAGTCGAGGACACAGAAGGTTCTTGAATAGGTTGTGAGGATGATGATGGACTGATATTGGTAACGGGAAGTGGTCGAAAATGTGAAAAAGTAGCAGAACTACGTTGGGAGGTGATGACTGGAGAATAACGAGATCCAGACGACAATATAGAGCTGGTACTATGCGAACTTGATCCGAAGAGTGGGCTTCGTGAGGGGACAGAAGAGTCCGAAGATACTTCCGAAGACGCAGTCTCAGGTTCCCGGTTAGCTTTCAGAATGCTTGAGACAGTATCATGAACTTTTAGAGAAAAGCGAGGGCGAGTGAGCGGCCTAGTCGAGGCTGGTGGAAAATTGAATCGTCGAGGTGGTGTTTGGAATTGAGGGCGACAAGAAAAACGAGTTGGCGGAAGAGGTGAGTGATTGGAATCAAGTAAGCCAAATCGTCCCGAGTCGCCAATGGATTCCTCTGCACTCGTGTTATCGATTTCGATGTCTGATTCGGAGGATCGATGAACATTCCTATTAGGTGATTCCGAGGCGTCATGAAAAGATGGCTGAGAGATTCCTTGCAGTGGATCAAGTTGAGATCTGAACTCTGCGGGCTTATAGCCCAGGCCGAATCTGTTATTAGCATCGATACCCTCCAAAGGGTCGTCCCCATCATCTTGAAGCTTCATCGAAGGTCGCAGACCTAGAATATCGTCAAGGGCAAGCCAAGGATCATCGAAGTCGAGGAGAGAAACATATTCGTCTTTAAACGAATTAGGTTCACCGGGATGCAAAAATGAGGGTTGGCGATGTATGGGCAAGACCTCCCAACGCGGCAGCGGTAGTGAACTTGAGGGACTTGGAGCTTTTTGAATTAGTTTGCGCACTTCGTTGTAATCGCGCGAAAAGAAGCAAGTTGAGGATGACGCTCCTGCAGGGTCCGGAGCAACATCGCTGTTCCATATTGTGGGACTCATATCATGCAGCTTGTCCACTTCAGGTTCATCGACAAATTCAAGCTCGGAGAATCCTGAATCGTAGTAGTCGGTACCAGGTTCTTGTATTGTCGAAAACCGATCCACAGATGAGTCAGAGTGGTTATTCCTTGCGTTTAAATCGTGGCTAACAATGTATGGATTGTGCACAAGGGATTTACTGAGAGGGCTAGAGGAGTCAGATGAGTCAGATGGACGAGGCAGTTGGTCGTGCTGCTTGTTTGAGTATAGATTCAAACGACTTTCATTAGCATTGGATACCGGAGAATTGATGTCTGAGTCTCTCCAAGAGGTCTTCTACGACAATTTAGTTAGTAAATAGAAGATCTGCTACACCACTTGTTACCTTCAACGGCTCACCATTTTCTTCCTGGGAGTTACAACGATAGGCTTCAAATAATGGTTGCGTTTCAAAGGGGTAGATTGAGCATTAATCTGAGATAGCCCAGCGAGATCGGGCAAGCGCAACAATCGATTCATAGTTGCTCTGAGCGCAGTTGCTAATCCGGAGGATGGTATGTGAAAAGGTAAGTGAGCATAAAATTTTCTTCACTCACGTTCGTTGATGTCCAAAGTTTCAAGTATTTTGGACCTCCTCGCTCGGCTGTATTGACCTAGGCTAGAACTCGATTGAAGGAAACTGTTCAACGTCCTGTGAGATGTACTAGGGTTCGTATTCCTCGTTTTTGCATCAACTCCGACTTGAAGATCTTTTTTCGCATGCGCAAGGCTAATTTCTTCTTTGTGTCCAGGCTGAGTTGAATGTTTATCCGTGTCATCGCGAAAGTCCTCTTGAAGACCACGAACAAGGATCTGGTGTCGCTGCTTCATGAAATGGCCTTTCTGCACTCGTCCGGTGACATCCTTTGTTCGTGCCCGGGCAGCGTTTCTACGTTGAAAACATTACAAAATCAGCTCAGGGTGGATTGCGAATTGTTCTTACCTTCTGCCACCCATATAATTCGCTCCTGCCATGGCTTACAACGCTTGATTTATGTTCGGTGACATCAATTTTCCGGAGTGAAAAGACCTGAGGCAGAGATTTCAGACGCAATCCAGTATTTGTGCGTATGATTATACCTCTGATTGTGGCTTTGAGATGATTCTGCAGCGGCACTGATGTCTATACTCGTTCACAGGTCGTCGGAAGTCCGGGTCGCCGACGAGCACTAGTGGCACGTGACGACTGGATGGCGTGGGAACAAAACCTGCCACAGCTGACAAGTTAGCGCTCCGCTTTACTTGACCTCCACTCTCATCTCTGTTGTTCTCCTCGAACTCCTCCAACGAACTCGTTTCGCGACGACAACGACGACGGAATCGCTGCAGGTTTAGGGATCGCTCAGAGGCTGATAGTATCTATTTTTTTTGTTGAAAAAGCTTTCATGTGCGTGTCTAGCAATGTTGTCGAATGCTTGAAACACGTCACGCATGTACCGTTCTTTTCTGACGTTGTCTCTTCTTGTTGTACGGTCTTTCGCTGTACTCAGTTTACGCCGAAGACTTGTCTGTTCTCTTTAGCTGCTCTCAACGAAGTTTGTGCTACTGTTCTTTGCCTGTTCTTGAGTTGCGCCAGTCATGCCTGAGGACGATTTTGACATCTACGGTGAAGACGATGGGTATAACGTTTCGATGGGCCCCGAGGTGAGGATTAAAAATGGATTGCAGTAGACTTAACCTTGACTCTTGGATGATTGTTTTGAAGGGCGCGAATGATTACGGACTGCAAAATTTAGACGAGCCAGAGACACCTGCCACCACTGAACCAACAGTTGGAGACAAGCGACCACGCGAAGATGATGAATCAGAGAACGTCCAACGTCAAGAGATCACGGCTGATACGTCGAATTTGGCGAAAAATGACACGGGCTTGTCTACTCAGAACAGCTCGAGTCTGGCTAACGGGACCGTTAACAGTAACACGAGTGTAGGCTTAGCAGGCATACCGTCCAACATGGACGCTTTGTATATTGGCGATCTGCAATGGGTCTGTTTGTTTTATTATCTCATTCGTTACACCTGTATTCTGAAATGTTGTACTGGCATCTGTTCTTAAGTGGACGACGGATGAGGATCTGCGACAAATCGCGTTAAATATTGGCGTCAATATTGAGCTTAAAGACATAACGTTCTCAGAGCACAAAGTCAATGGAAAGAGCAAGGGGTACCGCTACTTCACGTTCGTAATTGTCTACGCACCTTGCTAACGCTTACATTACAGAATTGCGTATATTGAATGTCATAATGTCGAAAATGCGACAGCGCTGAAGACCTGGTTTGACAACAAGTAAATTTTCTAGCTACTTCAAAAAAAAAAAAAAGGGATACTGATAACACTGTCAGTGAATTCCAAAATCGACGTGCAAGCACGAACCTTGCGACTGCTTCACAAGGAAACCCATTCCGCACTCTACCGAAAGGTCTGTTCTGTCCCATTCTTCACAGCCATTTGCAGCATCTCATATGCTTCGCAGAGCCGCCTCCACGCGAGGGCCGTACAAATCATCATAGCAGTAACCAGAGCAGCCAGGGCGGTGGAAACTTCGGTCGAGGAGGTGGCGGATTCCGAGGTGGACATCAGAACAACATAGCTGCAGCTCCTGTGAATCCTATGCGTGGTGGCATGATGGGCGGAGGGATGGTGCGTGGTGGCGGAATGGGCGCAGGAGGCATGGGCATGCCTGGTATGAACATGATGAACATGATGGCAAGCCAATTTGGTGGGAACATGCCGTTTAATAGAGGAGGAATGGTTCCGCAGGGCCCAAGGGGTGGAATGATGGGAAATAACTTCGGACGAGGCGGAGGGATGATGGGTGCTGGCATGGGTGAGCTTCCCTCCGTATATCCTCGACAATGTAAATGACTGACTACTATGGTAATGATCAGGTATGGGTATGGTGCCCACAGGTCCAATGGGCGGGCGTGGAGGCTTCAACGGCGGGCAAATGGGCGGCGGTCACTTCAATCCTGCCTTCATGCAAAACCAAAACGGCGGCCAATTCGGTCCTGATGGCCCAAGAAAGCGCTTCAGGATGGAGCAGGGCGGTTGACATATTGCTTGTGGTTTCATATCGGCACGCTCTTGACTCTGCCCCGACACGTTTATATTTTTCTTCCCTTTGTTCGTATTTTATTCTTGTAGATGCAAGCTAGCTAAGCTATCCTAGCTTCATTTATGTATACTGTACTCTGTCATTCGCTAGTAGTGATTAAAATTCGCAGAAATTGCTGTACTTCGGGCGGTAACTACATGTAAGTATCGGTGCGTGTGAACAGACGCGTCGATTCTCAAATCTTTCCGTCGCGTCACTCCTCTTCCAGCTCATTAACTATGCGACGAGGTTTTGAATTGTCTCCGCTCGGGTTGTTTCTATCTTAAGCCATCTGACATTCGAGCTGAACGACGGTGGTCTTCAAACCTCATGAGCAACGGCGACTTAGAGCTCCAAATGCCTTCCAACTTGCGATCCGAGCGCGAGGCATCATCTTCGCAGCCCTTCTTGAACCCTCGACCAGTCCTGTCAATAGATGTGACACCAAAGAGGCGGGGTGCTCTTTGCCTAACTGTTGAGACACCGGTAGCCAGCTCATTCCAGAGGCCAGTGCAAGCGCGACCACCGCCCCGATGGAGGACGCCAGAGTTCCTATTTTATGGTGTGGTATTTGCTGCGGTTTTGCCTTTGATGATTTGGAAGCCTATGGTGCTGAGCCGAGGTACGCTTTGCTCCGTGATGAAGTTTGGAAGCGCTGAATTTTTCTACCGATTTGAAGATACACACCCGAATTATCATTTATACCAGGAACGGCTGTCGGATGGATGGATATTTGGTAGAAAAATTGTTAGTTCTTAAGCGTGTTAATGCTCTTCCGTATCCCCTTCGTTAAACTTATCCCCACAGGATGACAGTGACGCTCAGTATCGCTCGTTTAGAGACAACCTACCCGTCCTCGTCCCTGTTGCGGGCTTTTTTCTTCTCCTAAAATACGTGTATCTCCAAGTCTTCCAGCGCACAAGCTCGGCAACGCAAGGCACACTTCTCAATCGTATACCGCTCCAATTCATCTTTTCCATGCTATTTTTGTTGGGTCTTCACGGAGCGAACATCCTTAAAATTCTACTTATACTTAGCCTGAACTACGTTATTGCAAAATCACTCCATAAATCTAGAATGGCGCCCATCTTGACGTGGATATTCAATATAGGCGTCCTTTTCGCTATCGATCGAAATTCTGGTTATCGTTTCGCCAGTTTATCCCCTTCCTTGACTTATCTGGTGTGTATCGTTCTTAAATTGCGGAACTTGAGGCTGATGTATATCTTCTAGGATAGCGTGCAAGGAGTTTATCCGCGGTGGTATATTCCGTTCAACATCACAATGTTGCGACTCGTGTCGTTTAATATGGATTACTTCTGGGCCTGCCGTGCAGCTAGTCTCCCTCCAGCTCGGGTGCGTAAACAACTTCTCATAAAAATCGGGTTTTCATGTTCTGATTTGCGGTCTATATTATGCACAGCCAGAGAACGAGATGAATCACAAGCAACGGACCGCGACGCCTCATAATTTTGAAGTATATTCCTTCGTGAACTTTGTGGCTTACGTGCTATACCCGCCCTTATATATCGCGGGTCCCATTATGACGTTTAACGACTTCATGTGGCAAGTAAGACAATTCAACTCAGAGTTACTTGCATCCCAATGGGAGAAAACTGATTGATTTCTAGCATGTCAAATCGACGTCTATACCATCGTGGTCAATGGTTATAAAGTATCTCGTTAGGTTTCTCGCGTGTCTGCTGGTCATGGAGTTCGTCTTGCACTACATGTACGTAGTTGCCATCAAAGATTCTGCGGCGTGGACAGGGGACACGTCCTTTGAGCTCAGTATGATTGGGTGGTGGAACTTGATTGTCGTTTGGCTCAAGGTGAACCGTTCATTATTATTATTTAATCTACAGCTGAATGCTTACGCTATGATATCGATTTTCAGTTGCTTCTACCTTGGCGTTTCTTCCGCTTATGGGCTCTTATAGATGGAATAGACCCACCTGAAAACATGATCAGATGCATGGTTAATAATTATTCGGCTCTTGGTTTTTGGAGAGCGTGGCACAGGAGCTACAATCTATGGATTGTCCGGTGAGTTTATTTCCCCCTAGTGTCAATAAGAGCTAACATCGATTCTCAGCTACATATACATTCCCCTCGGTGGGACCAAGAGACAACTCATCTCCACGGCGCTCATTTTCTCCTTCGTTGCGCTCTGGCACGACCTGACGTTCCGCCTACTCGCTTGGGGGTGGCTTATCAGCCTATTCATAGTTCCAGAAATTGCAGCACAGTATTTACTGCCTCCTGCGAAGGTGAGCCAGTCCGTGGAGTAGAAGCGTAATATTCGGGTTATTCACCCTCTGTGGTTTCCCCTCCCCAGTACGGGAGTCGTACTTGGTATCGACACGCTTGCGCGCTTGGGGCCGTCGTGAATATGTTGATGATGATGATAGCCAACCTAGTCGGTTTCGTCTTCGGCGTCGACGGCACAAAGTATATGATCCAGCAGCTCTTCGGCAGTATGCAAGGTCGGGGGCTCGGAAATTTGACGATATGACCCCGACTGACTCTGTCTATTTTAGGGCTTCGGTTTCTCTTGCTCGCCAGCGCGTGTATTTTTATTGCTGTCCAAGTTATGTTCGAATACAGGTTCGCTTCTTTTCTTTTCTTTTTTCTTCTGCAACGATTAGCTGAATTGCACGCTTTTTATAGAGAGGAAGAGATGCGCAACGGTATCTACCGAAGATGTTAAGCGCGCTCTTTGTCCGCTCGCTGGCCGAGCAGGGTTCGAAAATGTTTGCCTCTATTTTCCTTCGGACATATCGCGATCGAGCCGTGCGCATTTTTCGGTAATTTATTCCGCTGTTTCCCTCTCTTATGATGTCTATACCCTGCTGTGTGTAGTTAGACCGGTATCTGCTTCATTTTTAAGTGCTTTTTTACTTGAGACTCCTCATGTCTCTCAACGAAAAACTGGAAGCTGCGCTCGAGTCTCGACGTCGTCGTAACATTCTGCGACGCCTTCCGTCGCCAACTCGCTCGGACTCGGTGTTGCTTGTCGACTTCGTTTCGAACGACTATTTGTCTTTGACCTCCTATGCTCCGCTGCGCAAGCGCGTCCTCGCCGCACTGCAAGCCGAACCTGCCATACTCGGATCGGGCGGATCGCGACTGCTTGTCAACCCGGCAGGACACCAGGCGCTCGAGGAGCGTCTATGCACGTTCTTTGACGCTCCCTCGGCGCTGCTTTTCAACAGCGGGTTCGACGCGAACGCGAGCTTCTTCGCATCCGTACCGCAGGAAGGAGACGTCGCCGTGTACGATGAATACATCCATGCGAGCGTGCACGACGGGCTCCGAGTCTCACGTCTTGCCCGCCCCTCTGAGTTCTCCGGAAAGCACCAAAAGGCGCTCTTCTCCTTCCAGCACAATTCTACGGCAGCTCTACGCGCGCTTTTGCTCTCGCTCCTGGAGGACCCTGTGCGCGGGCCGGCGCTCGAGAGTGGGTCAAGCAGCGTGTTTGTCGCCGTCGAGGCGCTGTACAGTATGGATGGGACGCTTGCGCCGCTCCCGGAGATCGTTGATGTGCTTGAGGAGCTGCTCCCGCGGGGCAATGGACGCTTAATTGTCGACGAGGCGCACTCGACTGGGCTGTACGGTCCCGCAGGTCGTGGGCTTGTCGCCCATTGGGGACTTGAACGAAGGGTGTTTGCGCGACTGCATACATTTGGGAAAGCGCTGGCAAGCAGCGGAGGTACGTGTGCATACATTCAGATCAAGCCGCATACAATGACATATCTGTATTCAGCGGTCGTGTTGACGAGTCAACTCGTGAAAGACTACCTTCTCAACTATGCAAGGCCGTTGATCTACACCACAGCGCTGAGCTGCGCAACCGTCGTAGCAGCTAATTGCTCCTTCGACATACTAGAGGATGGTACAGCAACAAATGTGAGCCTCGCTACTTCGTACACACTTCTTCGTATTGACGGTCATGTCTCTGGAAGCTTGCAGACGATCTTCAGAAACTGGCCCGATACGCTCTGAGCTTGCTGCAGCGTCGCCTTGCATCATTGCCGCCAGACATTGCTTCCCTCCCGCCCCATCTCATAGGCACCTCCCCCTCGTCTCTCTTCTCTCCGATAATTCCCATTATGTCCCCGACCCCTCGACTGCTCTCCGCGTACCTGCGCGAGCTCGGCTTCAACGCACGGCCCATATCGTGGCCGACCGTGCCGAAGGGCAAGGACCGTGTACGAGTGTGTCTTCATGCTGGGAACAAAAAGAGGACATAGACCGTCTGGTGGACGGTGTTGTGTCTTGGACATGCGAAGAGGTGAAAGGGCGACTGAGAAGGAGTGGGGCGATGTGTAGGACAGACGAAGAGGCATTCATAGAGGCGAAGCTTTGACCTGTGGGCTCTTGTGAGTTACCACTGTCGTAATGCTAGTCTTGAAGAGCCCCGATCTCATTCGTGCTCGTCTCGAGATAGTCGTCGTATTTACTCTGGTACATGACTTGCCAATTGGATAATAGTCAGCAAAATGCCCCCGAATTTGAGACGTTGCATTATACCTGGTAACTTGGATTGGGCTCGTAGACGAGCGACTGATTCTCTGTTGTGCGTAATTGCTGCGAGTTGTGCGTGTTTTATCGTACCTGCCCGGTTTGTCAGGCAATACATTTCATGAGAACAACCAAATCAAATTGTACCAGAGACGTGTATAACATTCGGGATATACACCTTTCCTTGCAGCTTCTTCAACAGAGTGACGGCTCCCCACGCAATGCGATGGTGATCTCGTCCTACCCTGATGATACATAGATTTGTCGTCGGAGAGAAATATTTAACTGCGAAATAAAGACTCAGCAAACACGTTTCCCTCCCGCCAGCACACCCAATCTGCTCACCTGTCAGCGACGTCCCAATCGCGCCCCAGCCTGTGTCTCCGAAGTTCGCCAGTACGCTGTCTTTGAGAGCGGACCATATGTGCTTTCCGTTGAGGCCCTCCGAGGGTAGATACGTCGCGCCGCCGTCCGCGGTGCATGGAATGAACTCAACAAGAAGCCACCTGTTCTAGCTTAATATTTCAATTGAAGCATTAATGACAAGAGGCTATTGATTCATAAGACGCACCTTGAAGCGAACCATCGTCTTTTGACTGTGGGCGGCCTATGGTACGCGAGGGATAATAGAAGCGTCGGGAAGAAAGCAACTGACCGATTATACAGCCGCTGACCTTTGCCTCTTGCACTCATGTCCTGATAGACTCTGTACGCGCATCAAACAGCAACAACAAGTACGCTCTGTCTCACTATTTCATGAAGTTCAATGGTACCATATCGTTCAAAATACATGTAGGTCATCCGTTATTGTGCGTCTTTGTATAGTGGAAGAGTTCGCTGTCCGTTAGTTCTCAACCGACTTCCGTACTCTGGCTAGAGAACAGCCATTTCAAAACAACTCCCTCCTTGACAAGCATGTATCAAAACGCACGGAAATTATGCGTGTCCAGCGGTCGAAAGTTAGCGCGATTCTGCCGTAGCCGACTCAACGACGGACTTGTATCTTTCATGGACTGGCTTAGAGCTTTTCGGACTGGACTTCATGAAATCCAACATGTACTTCGGGGCGGGAAAACCCTACAAGCACGTG
>JAJOHG010000355.1:0-26534 GCA_021029095.1 Phellopilus nigrolimitatus | reverse complement strand
TTGCCAAGACGTCCTCCAGCTGCTGACGACGACACTTATACCAGCAGCTCGTCCAGGAGACGAGACGGTTTTCTACTACAAGATGTAAGTTGTATGTTCTCATTCGATCATATAACCAGAATTTTTGAAATCGAACCTTGTTCATTAGGAAGGGTGATTATTACCGCTACCTGGCCGAGCTCGCTCGGGATGATGCCCGGAGAGAATCGCTACGTCTTCGCTCGACGCGTACAAACTAGCCTATAAGCTTGCACTTGGTACACTCGAAGCTACACACCCGACCACGTCTGGGCTCGCGCTCAACTTTGCTGATGTACTACCGAGATGTTCTAAACAGTTCCAGAGCGGGCATGTCATTTGGCCAAACATGCTTTCGACGAGGCAGTGGCGATTGCTCGACCAGATGCCGGAGGCAACATACAGGGACTCGCTATTGATCCTACAACTTTTGCGAGACGATTTGATGTTATGGTTCAAGGAAATACAGGAGCGTGGGTAAGTAGATGCGGATCTTGTGTTCTCGATATCAAGCGTAGAACCCAACCTGCACAGATGAGCTTGAAGCAAAAGCCCACAATTGATAAAGGCCGTTTCGTATCATTCGACCTTTTATCCATGTATCAAATCCTGCTGTTTTTTGTACCGCACTCCATTGTATATGATCTCACATATTCTAGCACCGCAGGTGACAGTTGACTTAAATCACACAAGCGAGTGGACGTAAAATACAGGAGTTCATGGCATTTTCAGCCGTGGGTAATCCCATAACTCCCGCTAACCTTGAACTCGCCCGTGTCTGCATTATATCGCACGTTGACTTCGGAACTGGAGATATAAAGCGTGTTGTATCTGCGGTATAGAGATGTAATTCATCAAACTGTTGAACCGCATTGAAGGCGACGACAAACCTCGCAGATCCTTCAATACTCCCGACAAAATCCTCAAACTCCTGTCGAGGTATTTTTTTCTGCTTGAACTTCGGAGGTCCGTCTAGGCCGAGCACTTTGCCAAAGACGAGCGGATCCGGACAAAAACCGTCAAAGACAAATTAGATGAATTAGTTTTGCAGCTCGGCTTCCACTAATAAAGACCCGGTCATAAGTGGCCCACAACAAGATTTAAGGCGTGTTAACTGACCGACATCTGCTTCTTTATCCCGCTGACAATCGTCTTTCCCAATCGATCCGCCTCTGACTCGATTTTTCTCCGGGGTCTTCGCCGGCAGACTAGGCTTCGCACTCTCCTCCACCAAAGATTTCACATCCGCTTCCAAGCTGCTTGCGTACTCCGCAAGCTCGACAAACACGCGCCGTACATTGGCCTCATCGCTTTCGAGATCGAATGATTCGGGGTCGGCGAGGATTGACTTGACGCGATCCTTCGCAGACGCGTACGCCGCGTCGTCGGTCTTTGTTTTCTTCGAGCTGCTGGCAGTCGCGCCAGCGTCAGACTTGCGTTTATTTGACTTCGGTGCACCTGGCATTCTGTGGGATACTGAAGACGAGTTTATGAAGAAAAAGAGCACACCAGCAAAGCCGGTTTTTCGCGCGTCGCGTAACGCGTGACTTTACGTGTTTTATTAGCCGTCGCTTGGAATATCTTACTGAACGTGCCCTGTACATCTACTATTTTTGCTAATGCGTTTGAGTACGAGGCCTACTGGATATGTACGTCGTATTCGCTTTTACCAGATCTCAAACTTGAACTACCTGAAAAAACATGTCAGAAATATTTATTGTAAATTCGAAGTTCAGGCTTCTGTTAAAATGTTAAATGAAGTCAAAAGGTTACATGGTAATGCGTCGAAATATACTGTAAAATATCTTGCAAAACGTATCAACTGTTCGGGAGGACCATCGTTGTGAGACCATGCGGTGGCATGGCCTATGTCGTTTATTATGTGGTAGTGTGGCTGGCGCGAACCTCTACCGTGAGTATAAAAGTCTTCGTTGAAATAGCGGAAAGACACGAACCATGTAGGAGCATGCGTAGTCTCAAAGTCCTCGAATGAGCTGACTCTAAATAGTCATCGAACAACTCCCAGACTCGGGTTCTATCTCTTTATCTGTTTTTACATCCCTATCATCCCACAAAAGAGCCAATAGGATAACTTACTGAAGAGAAAACGGACATTCAATGGCGCATTTCCAGAATAACGAGACTATTTCCGCTCTCACTGAGTTCTCACTATCATAAACAGAAACATCAGGAACATATGGTACTGCGCATTCTCCCCGAGACCCATTCATGGCTTCGGGTCTTCTGCATGCCTATAAGTTCGCAGTGCCTCCAGGGCTGAACAGCCAGCTTCTGCTCCTGTCGTCGTCAGTCTAGTCCCCTCCAGCTATGCAACTGAAACTCGGCACTGCAATTGCACTTCTCCCGATCTTGGCCTTAGCCTCGCCGGCACCTGGTCCCGTGACGAGGATACCTCTCACGAGACGATCCAAGTTCACCAATGACGGTGTCGCGGACATCGACGCCCTCAAGGCGCATTTGACACACGTTAGAGAGTATGCTTTTTCCAGTAAAAATAACAATAAAAAAGAAGTCAAACATTTGAAACTTACAGCAAGGTCGCGAAAGGTTTTGCCAATTTCGAGAGTAACACAGGTACAACTCACCCAAACGACAATGGAAGCCTTCTAAAGAAGCGCGAGACTGGAAGCGACCCGTTGACAGATGATTTGGACGGCGAGGAATGGCAAGGTGCTATTTCCGTCGGAACTCCCGCGAATACCTTCACAGGTACGTACGGGAAGTAAACTCGTTAAAAGTTCGTTATCAAGTATTATTTCAGTGGATTTCGATACCGGATCCAGTGACCTCTTCCTCCCTGGTGTGGATTGCACAGACGCAAACTGCGCCGGACATAAGATTTTCAATACGTCGGCCAGCAGCACGGCCGTCGACCAGGACCAAACTTTCTCGATCGAGTTCGCCGACGGCTCGACTGTTTCTGGCGAGGTCTTCGAAGACACTGTTTCGATCGCCGGATTGACCGCAACAGGACAGACTGTTGTAGCGGCATCGCAGTATTCCTCGGGCTTCGCACTCGATGTGTCTCCTCCCGATGGCTTGATGGGCTTGGCCTTCCAGTCAATCTCCAATTCGGACAGCTCGCCAGTTTTCATGACATTCGTCACGGAGGGCCAGACGACGGATCCGGTGTTCGGCTTCACGCTCCTCGACACCGGCGGCGAGCTCTTCCTCGGAGGAACCGACACCAGCGCGTTCACCGGGAGCTTGACGTTCACTCCGCTCATCACCACGCCCGCGTTCTGGGAGGTTTCGTTGAGCACAGTCAATGTTGGCAACGAGGTTGTTGTGCCCAGCGCTAACGACGCGATTGTCGACACGGGCACAACGCTCCTTATCGGTGACACCACGAATGTGCCAAAAATCTACGCGGCTATTCCAGGTTCGAGTGATGCAAGCAGGACGTTGGGAGAAGGCTTCTTCACGGTCCCTTGTGACGCTATCCCCACCGATGTCAGTCTGACGCTTGGGGGGACAGCCTTCACGCTCTCGGCGGACACCTTCAACTTCGGGCAAGTGTCCGAAGGCTCAAATGAGTGCGTCGGCGGCATCATGGCTGATGACCTCGGTCAGTGGCTCGAATGTCTTTGTGGTTATCGCCAATTCCAGCTCACACCTTTTTATCTTCAGGATTCTGGGTTCTAGGCGACGTTTTCCTTCGTAATCTTTATACCTGTAAGTGGATCCAAAAAAGCGCGTCGAACCATCTATGTTCTGACATCTCGAGCTGCAGCTTTCGACGTCGGGAATTTGCAAGTTGGCTTTGCACCAGTCGCTTGAGGACACAGAAGTTGCACGAATTCTGCGTTTTTATATCCCAGGATGCCTGGCCGTATATAATATGAAACTTGCGATGTACCATCAAGAACCTAACAAAGACCAGAGAGCACATTGTTGCGATAATCCGTACAAAACATACCAAAAGAACATAAGAATATAAGTCATCGCCGGCGTTCATAGTGGTCTCGACTCCTAGAGCGACGTCGATAGTCCCTGTCTCTATTCCGGTCTCTATCACGGTCACGAGGCGGTGGCGAACGTCGGCGATCACCATCCCTATACTTCTCTCTGCTCCGACTCCGCTCGTTCTTTTGTTTGGGACTGCGACTGCGACGCTTGCGCTTGTGGTTCGAGTCATTCCCGACGTCGAATACCATTCCATACTTGTGCCCGCGATCCTCATCATCAGCGACGCGGTAGCGTCTGGTGGCCTCAAGGTCTTCGCGGCCAGCAAAGCCGCCTCTGTCTCTGTCCCTGCCTCCGCCGCCGAAGCGAGGCCCGGCTTTGATGTCGTTCGACCAAGACGTGTTTATACGAGCGACAGATTGAGAGCTGAGGTAAACCGCAATTAGAAAAGGCCGTGCTTTGAGCGTTCTTTCAAGTGTACGTACAAATCGACCCAGATACGCCTATCGTCAATCAGCACATTCTGCATTTTGAAATATGCCTAAAGAACAAATACTTTTAGAATGGTACGGCATCGGCAACTTAGAAACATATACGTACCTGCTCAGCATCTTCGCGTTTATCGAACTCAATGAAAGCGTATTGCAAGGAATCGCCCGTTTGTTTGTCTCTGATGACCTGACAGCTCACAATAACACCAAATCGCGAAAAGATGAGCTCGAGATCCTCGTCTCTCGTCACTGGGTTGAGCTTGCACACGAATAGTACGTTCTCAGGAGGCCTGACGTTCGCGAACGGAAGGTCTCCGACCATTTCAAGCGTCAGCGCAGCGGCAGCAGCAGCTTTCTTGCGCCGCTCTATTTCTTCCTCTTCCTCTGGGAGCGTTTCGAGCGGATCTTCATCTTCTGCAATACGCGTCGAGTTGTCGGGTGGCTTTGTAGGTGGGGAGTCGGGGACGGCGAGCCCAGATGGGTCCTCAAATGGGTCATCTGGGTCGCTTCAGCAGAGAAACCAGAAGATGAGCCTGTTTTCTCACCTAGGATCTCCACATGTCTTATACGAACGTCCTTCAAGGGCCTCCCATCACGGTCGGTGAATATATCGTTGAGTTTGTCGAGCGTGTCCAAGCCCTCGACGACGTGTCCGAAAACTGCGTGCTTCCCATCTAGGTAGTCGATGTTGTCTGTCAAGGTGACGAAGAACTGGCTGCCGCACCCGCCGTGCTGTCCGTTGATAGCTGGCGCGACCGCCATCGACACCGTGCCCTTGTGCGTATGTTTGAAATGCGGGATAATCTCTGGTGTGAAGTAGCGTTGCACGGAGGCCTTGCCTTGTTGCGCCGCAATGTACGACCACACCGACTCCCCGCCCGTCCCGGTCGCTGTCGGGTCTCCAGTTTGCGCGAGGAAGTCCTTAGAAACTGATAGTACAGGAACAAGTGGGTTCAATCAATTCGTTGATTTCAGAGACATTCGGAGAAACGATGGTGCCTACCATTGAAGAACGCGTTCAAGTTGAAGTAGTACACCTTGCACAATTTGAGGAAGTTCTCACATGTTCTTGGACACGCCTCGACTTCCAAGTCGATGACAATGTCGCCCAAAGACGTCTCTAGCAGAACAGACATTCCTTGAATGGAGGCTGTCCGACTCAAAGCAAACGCTCACAGTTGCCAGACGGGAAGCGCGGAAGGAAAGCTGAGGTCAATCAGAGCAGGTTGATGGCTTGACTGCTGTTCTTCTCTTGCCCCTACTCATGGACACGCGTGACACGCTCTAAATTCGCGTTTATTTCGACTTCAAATTTTGACCGCAACAAAGATCAGCGGAAGTCAAAGACGAAATTCACGAAACATTTTCTTGCACACTCCATCCTGCTCTACTGGCACATGGGACAAGTAAATGAAGTTACGAAATACCCTGACACTTTGCCGGATACAAATCACTGAACATCGACTACTCATGTTTTCGGCCTTGGATGAAAGCTTCAGGCTTTTTACAACAGATGTGATATCGTCGCGCTGACTTCCAAAACTTGTAAGCTGCCTAGAAGACGACCTCGAAAGATGATGCTTTCAATAGCGAGTAAGTGCAATAAGAGTCGACGTGAATAGGTATCGGCGAGTAGAATTGAAGCCGACTCGAGATCAACTGCCAGAGTCGGCGGGAAAAAGTCGAGCTATTTCACAACAGCAGACTACTGCCTACGAGCTGGGATCGAAGGCTACGTCGGATAACGTGAGATCACTCGGCTCTTCAGAAGAAACTCACCTTTACAACAGCTGTGCTTGCTTCCGGAGCAAACCTTGAAAAGCTGCTCACAAGCCAACACTGATGGTTTCCAAGAAGCGACTCGGCTGCTCAGATACACTGGTAACTGGGGTCAATTATGCGGCACGTAGAAACAGAGCTAAGTCTAATGCCTAAAAACCAGTCAGTTCATTCGTATGAGGCTCCACAGACATAGACGATATTACGACGGACGATAAAATAAAGGGTGATCTGTACAAAGAATTGTGAAGGATAGAAAAGGCGAATACACGTACATCGGTGTTAGTTGAACAAGTCTTTATATTACTACACAACCCCGAGGAGACCTGCGCCAGCTTTGATTCCGCGCCCTCTCCATGCAGCAAGGCTAATTCCAATGCAGCTAAGTATGAAGCCTGCAAATCTGTTCAGAAAGAACAGGTTTTAGCGACGAATGATGTCTATGGAAAGAGCATAAAATGCGCACCTAAAGAAGGCTATCCGTGATATAGATCGTTCTTCCATCGCAGTACGTGATGATGCAAAAATGCTCCTGAGGACGGCCGGGGTTACGGGTATACGGCCATTGGACGAGGAGGGTGGGGAAAGTGGCACGCTGGCATATGAACGTTTTCCCTCAGACGAGACAGACGACGATGGCATTATGTCAGAGCAAGTTCATCGATTGAGGGATTCCAGTGAAAAGTCCAGCAAGAAAGAACGCGGAAGATGGGTGTAAAGGGCACAGAGAACGCGCGACGATAGGCATACACGCCACTCGGCAAGGGGAGCAAGAGCCCAATCCGGAAAAGCCGCTGGCTGGTTGGCCATGGGCACGCTGCTCATCGTCTTCAACAGCGACGACAACGATGTACAGCCATTCTTCGAACAACTCTACGACCTCGTTGTCGGACAACGACGACGACGAGATCAAGGACCTTCCGTTGACTGTCTATCCCTACTACCCGAGGGACGTCGCCCCAGCCCAATGGTCATCCTCCACACACGGAGAGCGTCCAAAAACACCTCCCCATTCTCCAGCGTCACACCTTCCACCCGAAATTCTCATACATGTCCTTCGACAAGTACATTCAGCCCGCGACCTCCACAGCTCGCTGCTCGTCTCCCGCGCGTGGTGCGAATGCGCTGTCGAGCTCCTATGGCACCGTCCAAGCTTTACAGATCTTTCTCGCTTTGTGCAGATGCTCCAAGTCATTTGCTCAGAGGAGAAGACGTTCGACTATGCTCGCTTCGTGCGCAGACTGAATTTTGTCTACCTCAGCAGAGATCTTACAGACTCGCTATTTATTTGGTTGTCGAGATGTGTCAAGCTGGAACGGCTGACTCTGGTCAACTGTGCCGAACTTACCGACGACGCGCTATTGCGCGTCCTGCCATTATGTTCGAACCTGGTGGCCCTGGATCTCACCAATATCATTTCCTGCACGGACAGATCGATGGTCGCTTTAGCACAGTCCGCCACGAAGCTTCAGGGCCTTAACCTCGGCGGCTGCAAGAACATCACAGACGAAGGTGTTGTCGCGATTGCCTTCTACTGCCCCTTGCTGCGACGTATCAAGCTCAGCAATGTCAAGAATATCACAGACCGAGCCGTTTCGGCACTCGCAAAGCAATGTCCGCTTTTACTCGAAATCGATTTGCACGGATGCGTGAAGGTCACAGACGAAGCTATTCGTGACATTTGGATCCATTTGTCGCACCTTCGGGATTTCCGTTTAGCTCAATGTTCCGACCTGACCGACTTGGCTTTTCCTGCGAACCCATTAACGAACGTGGATACGCAGTTGGGTGTCCAACCTTTTCCCAATTCAGTCGCCCCTCCGACAGAAATGCTTCCGCCGTTGAAGCTCTCTCGCTTATGTGAACATCTACGCATGCTGGATTTGACAGCTTGTGCCTTGATTACGGACGACGCAGTAGCAGGCATCATAGCGAACGCACCTAAAATCAGAAACCTTTATCTTGCGAAGTGCTCGCAATTGACGGACGTCGCTGTCGAGAACATTTGTAAGCTAGGAAAACACTTGCATTATTTGCATCTCGGCCACGCATCTGCCATCACCGATAGGTCTGTGCGGACTCTGGCACGTTCCTGCACTCGTCTGCGGTATATCGATCTTGCTTGTAAGCCACATTATGCATTTCAACTCTGGCGGTTCTGACAAGATTACATAATAGGCTGCCCTTTATTGACGGACATGTCCGTCTTCGAGCTTTCCGGTCTCCCAAAATTACGTCGTATTGGACTCGTACGCGTTACGAACCTCACGGACCAAGCGATATTTTCGCTCGCGGATCGTCATTCGACCCTTGAACGAATTCACCTCTCCTATTGCGAGAATATCACTGTGCTGGCAGTTCACTTTTTGCTGCAACGGTTGGCAAAACTCACGCACCTAAGTCTTACTGGTATCCCTGCTTTCAGAAGACCTGAGCTTCAGCAGTTTTGTCGTTCTCCTCCGAGAGTAAGTATTGTAATAATCATTATGATACTGGTTTTTGACATAGCCCTTTTTTCAGGAATTTAACACAAATCAACGTGCCGCGTTTTGTGTATATTCAGGAACTGGCGTTGACAGCCTGCGGATTTATTTGGCCGAACTCATGGCGCAGGTCCAAGCAAACGATGACACAGGAGATAATGACACTGATTATGACGCTGAGGAAGATGAGGAGCTCCCGAGCTTCAGTGACCAAGAGCGAAGCGTAGAGCATCTAGTTGGGGTAGATGCTGTCGAGACGCCCCGGGTCGCATATGCAGGCGAACGAGAGTGGAGAACGTCAGCGGGTGGAACGGTCATCACACACGAAGAGGTCTTCGACGACGATAATGGCTACAATCGTGCCATACTCCTTCCTTCGACTATCGCTACTGTCCGTGGCCGTGCAGTCCGTCCGATAGCGGAAAGAACGGTAACACCGGAGCCCAGGCCTGTAGTGGTTGAGGATACAAATCCGAGTTCGGTAGCTACTACGCCCAGTCCGACTGTCCAGCCATCGCCAACGAGTACACCGGGCTCTAATAGGCTTCATGGCTTCGGACAGAGTCTCATCGTAGAACCACCCTCACCATCTCCCCAGACGACATATAATTCTCGGCCGGTTTCATTCCCATCACCTACATATGTTCGCTCCAGTTCGAATGCGAGCGATGCGGCATCCAATCGGTCTGCGCACAGTTCTGGAACAAATAACACGAATACCTCTGCGTCAAACGGCGCGGGGTTCTTCCGCTCATACATTGCAGGCGGTCGGTCCGCATCTGATGCGGCATCGACAGCGCGTGGCGGTGTGTATACGCCGGACCTAGTGTACGCTGAAATTGGGCACGGGAGAGGTGGTGAAGGTGTTGCAGGCCCGGGTCCGAACACAATGTTGCGGGCCGCCTGGCGTTCGGAAAGCTCGTCTTCTTCACCGCAGGACGAAATAATGCATCCAAAAAGCGAGTTCCTTAGCCTGAATGGGTCGGACACAGCTCTACATGGGGGAGTGTCTGGGGGAAGACGCCACACAGTGCTCGTGGATACATCCAATACATCTCACCTCCCCGCCGTGGAGCGCGAATCTGATTCGTCCGCTCCTTTCATCCACGATGAGCATGACCCTTCGTCCCCGATTCCTTACTTGTCGTCGTCTCCGACGACCAAGGAGCTGCAAGAGTCCGTGCACACCGCCCTGGCTGGATCGAGCTCGTCGTCGGGTATCATCTCGGAGGATGCGCTGGCTGACAACCGTGGTCGCAGCGTGCGGCGGAGCCTGAAGAATACGTTGAACGCCGCCGAGCAATATGCGAGTGCGTTGTTTTTTGGCCGCAACGGGTCGACCTCCTCTACCTCTGCGAGGCCCAGGGCTAGCAATGTCAATGGCAGCGGTCTAGCGGGTGCTGCGAACGGTCGCAGCCATCCTCCCGATAGGCATTGAATCATGTACGCAGTTTTCTCCACAAGGCGGGAGGCATCTTAGATGCACCTGTTTATTCCGTGCATCTTCTATGTTGTATGTCGACGGAAGTCATGCAGCACATTGTATATTATGTTACACACTTTCTAAATTGTCTTCGCGTACGCATGTTGATTGTCTTATATGTACTTGGGGTTCTGCAATTTTATGGGTTTGTTTCTATTCTATTCCTTGGTTGAAAAGAGATAAAAGTGAGTAAGTGTCTCTGAGCATGGACGAGCTTGTATAAAGTCAATCTAGCCATACAAATGTCTTCCCGGACTTTCTACTCATTCTCTCTGTTCGGACATGCGATCACTTCCAAGCACTTTTTCATTTTTGTCCTTCCTTCAAGTCCTCAAGCAGACTCTGGACATCAGACATATTGAAACCTTCACAGCCTTTCAACCGTAGAGAACGACGCCGGGAAGTTCGCAAGAACGAAATAATTCTCGAATTAAGAAAACTGTATAAGGTAGCGTGAGACTATCCATCGCGTGTAGACGATTCTCAACGGTCCACCACCTGCTTGCTGTCTACCGAAAAGCACAACAACCATGAACATTCGGATTGCGACAGTGCGTTACAAACATACCAGATATACGCGCGCTTTTTCTTCCATTCTGAAGTACGACTTGTTCAGCGCAGGTCGACGACCTTATGGGCATGCAGTCGTGTAACCTGCAGAACTTGCCCGAGAATTACACAATGAAGTACTGTGCGCCATTTCATATTTCGGAAATGCGATGGAACGTCTAAAAAACCTCTAGACTTGTACCATGCTCTGTCCTGGCCAAGTTTGTCATATGTGGCGGAAGATCACAAGGGCCGAATTGTTGGATATATTCTTGCCAAAATGTGAGCTTTCATAGCGCATTTCCCCCCTACTCAATAAGGGACTCCGATGCTTAATTGTATAACGTAGGGAGGAGGACCTCCAGCCTGGCGAGGAGCCGCATGGGCACGTCACGTCGATATCTGTAGTTCGAGGTTATCGACGGCTGGGTCTTGCGAAAAAGTTGATGATACAATCGCGTGAGTGATCACTGTGTATCTGCTCTATCACGAAGGATGGTGTTCATTCATATTTTTTCTCGTCCTATCATTGCTTTAATAGAGGAGGCGATGGCGACGACCTACAAGGCAGCATACGTCTCACTACACGTACGGAAATCCAACCGCGCCGCTATTGGATTGTACAGGGATACGCTCGGTTTCACAGAGGAAGGAATAGAAAAGAAATATTGTGAGACGATTTTGCTGCCATCTCCACTCTCAGCTTACTAAACTTTACACAGATGCTGACGGGGAGGATGCATATGCCATGCGCCTATCACTAAAACCATGATGTAACTGCACCCTTTATTTGTTGACAATTGTAGTTTCCTCTTTTTTCACGAGTGAACAAATTTTGTCAAGTCACACAAACCTTCCGGTAAAGATACAGCATAGGATACAACATAAGCAACTTACAGCTTGACAGATAATTTGTAAATATGAATACAATGTCATTAGACAGCCACAAGGTTTTCATCGTTCGCCTTGCCATCGACTTTTTGCTGGCGCACTCGAATATTATCTGGACCAGGCTCGTCTGTAACCACTCCTCGCGAAGATGCCACTGCCTCCCTGATGATCCTCGCCGTTTCCAGCCCAAGTCCGTAATAAGAATCGTTTGTGCTAGCTTCGAACATGCCAGTGTGGGCGTCGATCTCGCTTTCAGCGATGTTGTTTTGAGCGAAGAGAAAGTGTGCGTGCAAGGGCGAGCTTATAGGCGGCAAAACGACGAATGTGCACGAGTCAAGGCGATTCGGAGGTTTGGCGGGGAGAAGCGTATAAAAACTTTGAAGAAGTCGAGTTAGTCAAGCAGAAGAATTTCGATCCAGACTGGCGAGCTCACTCTCGGAACGTGACCCCCATAGTCTTTTCGATCTCGACGAGTTTCTCGACTCGCTTCTTCAGCTTTTCTTCGTCCCAGAGCGTACCGACGTACTTCATGTGGTCTGTTGCCCACTTATACCCGAGCCCGAGGTCGTCTTTCTTGTAATATGCCGCCCCGGCAGCGGCACCACTAAGGAGCAACCCGCCCACCCCATAGGCGGCCGGTACAGCCCACTTGGACCATACCGAAGCAGACGTCGAAGCAGGCGGTGCAGTTATTGCCAGGGCTGGAGCTTTAGAGGAAGCAGCAGCTGCAGGTGGCGGCGAGGACTTCGAAAAGAAGCCGAAGGATGAAGCGACCTGGCGAGCAGTTTGCGCATACTCAAAAGCCTTTGTAGCACTGTTCTTGAAGACGAATGGATGAAGTCCAAAGTACTGCGCGTCCATAGTATCAGTTCCACAGGTCATATCAAAACGCAACGGACGTACTGGGGTATCAAATGCAATGCAAGCGATAATCTTAGGCCACAGCGGTGCTTCTTTGTCTGGTCGAGATGTTACCATTCCGATCAATGTATCGGCAGCTACAAGGCCACCCATGCTATTTGTCTGCTTAGTCTACATAAACGGATATGCCACCGAGGCACTCACCTGTGTCCACAAAACACAATCTTCGCCTTCCCAGCTCCGCCACCTGCACCATTCGCAACCTCCCTCTCGACAGTCAGAGTTGTCAGCCAGTCTGCGAAGCGCTCGACTGCAGCGTTCTGATACGCCATTTCAGCCTTATCATACGTTTGATGATGATAACCGTGATACCCACCAATTCGCCCTTCGTCTGTTATACACAGGCAATGGTGAGATGTAATAGAAATACATTCTAGTCGCAATGCATACCTCATAAGCTGGAAAGACTATAGACTCGACCACGACGTTGCTGACAGTTTCGGATACCATGTGACGTAGCCTCTCCGGGAACCCAGCGAACGTAGAATCGGTTCCTTTAAACCTGACACAGGTTCAGCTGTGGTTTTGCACATTAGAAATTTAAATTTACCCGTGAATAAAAACGATGAGGAGCAGATCTGGGGACAGTGGCTTCGTAAGAGCCAAAGCGTTGGTCTCAGATCCCTCAGTCCAAGGATTCTTCGTCTGCAGTGACATATCTTCGTCCTTAAGCTTAACGCCCCGGTTTCCCGCCCAAAGATATAATCCAAATTCGTATTGCAAGAAAGACGCCGAGACTCCAGAACTAACAGAGCGTAGAGATGGCCTCCGACCGAGGATTGAAAAGACTAACAGTGTCAGGCTGATTTATAACTGTGGTAATTGGGCGCACATTGATTTCCGTGAATTATGATAGGATTCCGAATAAATAGATTGGATAGCAGTGAGCAGATGTGAGTTTCTGTCCTAAGCACTGGACTGCTGAGGACGGAACAGTCCGGGCTCGGATTAGGCCGCCACGCGATTATTTGGCAGAAACAAATAACACGTACTATGTCGCGCTAACCAAACCCCGCGCCCGATATTACTCATTATAACTCGACCCGCGATTCTTACATATGGCTTCAAGTGCGATGGGACTGATTGGGAGCCCTTTGTTTTCACGGAAAGAATGGATAGATGGCCATGATGTGAAAAATATAGACAAGCTTTCTCAGCTTCTTAATGGCATCTATAGTGCATCCCCAGGGAATATTTGTTCCTTAGGCGATATGTGAGCACACGCAGATACTGGTGGCTTTTCCTCTACGTCTCAAGCTCATTGTTCTGTTGCACATTTCAGCCGATTAAGAAAAATCCTGGAATTGGAATCGAACTCTTGCCAGTCTATTCGAGCGACGATATCATGGATCAAGGACGCCCAAACCTCCCTAAAGGCCCTTTCAGCGATCCTTGATAATGAAATTCGTCCACTAGAATCCCAGCACACGCGATTGGCGGTGCGCAATGGCATTGAATCTCTTCCTAACGAGGTCTTAGCTATCATTGCTGAGTATTCATGCTATCATGACTCTAGAGAATCAGTGAGGTTCTCGCATATTTGCCGTCGATTTCGTACCCTTGCTTTAGACATTCCCGCACTCTGGACATCTGTTTCACCCACAGATGTCGTCGATGAGACCAAGGCTTTCTTGGAGAGAAGCAAGTTTGCCGGCCTACATGTTCACTTTTCCCGAATGGCTGGTCAAGTATTTCATGATTCTTTTCACCACGAGTTCCTCGCAGCCATCCTTCCTCATGTACATCGATGGCATTCATTCTCTCTATACCTCCAATACGACGCTGCAGGTGAAGAAATCCTGTGTTTTCTCAAGTTCATGAGCATCACCTGCGGACGTTTGGAACTTCCCACTCTCAAAGAACTCTCCATACAGTGCGATGAGCATCTCTTCGAAGATCACCCAGCGCTTCGCACTGCTGATGATCTGCACTTCTACAAAAACTGGGTTATGCCCAACATCCAAATTTTGAAAGTCTACAGCTTTCTTCCACGTCCCATCTTCGTGCAGCCTTCTCTCCGATCGCTCCGCGTAGAGCTCGAGTCGGAGTATGACGACGTGGCATGGGATTTGGGCCTATTGCTCATGCTCCTTAGCACGTTTACCGCCCTTGAAGACCTAACGCTTTCTTTCCGCAACGTGATATTTGTTTCGGCTCCAGGAATCCCATGTCCAGACATAGTCCTTGAGTCTCTCAAAACTCTAGACCTATGTGTCCTCTCCGAAAATCCTGATCTCAATCCAGTGCGCCTTATCATGGCGAAAATCCGTGCCCCGAACTTGAACAAGCTCGTTGCCGCCACGGAAATTCACCAATGGGCTGATGCAAATGAATGGCTGCATACCCTCCTCTATAACGGGGTAAACGACTTTACGCGCCTCACTCATCTTGACCTCCAAGTCAATCGATATTATCATGAAACCTGCGAGTTTGAAACCGTTTTTCAGCGTCTTCCGAATCTCGCGCACCTCTCCATTGAAGCCAGCGATGATCCGGATAGAGTCCTTCGCCTCTGGAGCACCCATCGACTGGCACCTGACAGCATCCCTCCGCTCCGCTCACTTCGCTTTTTGCGATGCGGAACATTTTACAGCGATGGACTGGATCACATCTTGAAAATTCTTCAAGAAAGACCGGATTGGGATGAGTTCCATAGGCTCGAGGTGATTGATTGCCCTAATTTCTGCCAAGAGGATGCACGAATTATTCCAAAGAACAAGGTCGTATGGAGAGACAAGTAGATACTATAGTACTTGACTGTACAAGACCCGAATTATGCCCGAATGCTCAGTAGATAGGTAAGCTGTAAGTTTCCCTGTAAGGCTGCTACGCCGGGATCACCCTAAATCACTAGGAATCCGGTGTATATCTGAGCTAGCTGAGGAACAGTAGGACGTCGTATGGGTAAGTGCTACAGGACCGAAGCGTGCCAGCACAGCGAGATACCGGCCGCGCTCTAACATCACCAAACACCCCACTCTCACGCCACCCGAGCGTATGTCTCCTACATTCCCGGAGCGGTTCCGTTTGATGACTTATAATACTTCCATAATCAGACATTGATCGATCAATCTTTAACACTCACTATCATAAGCTTTTGAAGCATGGCTGCAAGTATCCCATTTTTCTCATTGAATGACGGAAATAAAATACCATCTGTCGGTCTCGGGTGTGTGATGCTCATCTCTGCCGGTCACCCGATCACGAAATGACTAACTTCCTGTCGTGTCCCTGTGATATAAAATAGATGTTGGCTGGGACAGCCTGGCGGAGGCGATAAGGTCTTCCAAATGGTCCAAACGGCTCTGAAGGTATGTATTGCTCTGACAATAACGAGTACGGCTCAGAAACGCTGTCGTTGAACTGGCTCTCTTTGATTTCTTCAAGCATGGATACAGGCATATCGACACGGTTGGTCTTCTTGCACTATCTCTTTGTCAAGGCTCATGACAGAGACGTTCAAGGCATTTGGTTATGGTTTGTGACAGCTATCTGGTTGATAATCCGCCACTGTTGATAAGTTTTTATTTCGTTTACGTAGAAAATGAAGAATATGTAGGAAAAGCTATCAGGGAATCTGGAATTCCTCGCGGAGAGATTTTTGTCACCACAAAACTAGCGTAAGGAAAAGTCTTTAATCTACATTGCAACTAGCTGACGAACCCATGCAGCCAAATTCATCATGGATCCGTCCAGGAAGGCCTCGAACGTTCTTTGAGAAACCTGGACATCGACTACGTCGACCTCTATTTAATGCACTGGCCGCAAGCAGCCAACGAGAAGGGTATGAGCCCTCTACATAACTATTTTCTTTTATCACTGGATTTAACTGGTTGTCTGAACGTCAATCCAGGGGAACCTCTTCAGCCGGAAGAAGGCCCATCGTTTATAGAGACATGGCTTTCCATGGAGAAACTTCTTGAGACAGGTCAGACTCTTTTTCCAATGGGTGCATGATCAATAGCGTGTTTATTGTCGATACAGGAAAGGTCAAGTCTATCGGGGTATCCAATTTCTCGATCAAAACCCTCGATGTCCTCCTCCCCAAAGCGAATATAATCCCCGCTACCAATCAAGTCGAATTGCACCCTTGCCTTCCTCAAACTGACCTAAAGAAATACTGTGAGGACAAGGGAATCCTTCTTACTGCTTACTCGCCATTCGGTATGCGTAGCTTTTCTATTCTTTTTTTCAAGCAGTCTAGGTACTAAAATATAAGATTCTTAGGCCAGCCCGAGAAGGATCATATGGTCCTACTGCAGGAACCTATCATCGGAGAAGTTGCTGAGCGAACAGGGTCGTCTGTCGGACAGGTTCTCGTGAGCTGGGCCGTTCAGCGCGGAACAGTTGTCATCCCGAAATCCGAGAAGGAGGAGCGCATCAAACAGAACATTACGGTCAGTGCATGTCGCTCGTCTTTCAAATGCCATATACCTTACAAACGCGTATCATATGTATTGCAGCTCGTGAAGTTATCCGAAACCGACATGAAGGCACTGGATGAGCTTCATCTCAAGCCCGGAATGCATAGAAGCCTCTTGCGCTACTATACGAATGGTGGCGTCTTTGGCTGGACTAATGACCAGCTTGGGTGGAACAGGGATGGAGACGGTGTTGTGGTGTAATATGTGACGATTTGTGGTGTAATATGTGACGATTGTGGATTGAGGGTAATACTAGAGGTTGAACACCGGAAGTGTTACATTTTAATTTCCTGTGCATGAGTCTGCAGAAAATAACAGTCTAGCTCGTCTATAGCATCGTATGACTCCTTCACCCAGAAGTTGGATATCGGAGGAATAGGCGTTTTCCGTGGGCGTTACATTGTGATTGCATCATGTCCAAATACCGATACTTGGCAAGGCGTACAGCAGATAACAAGTACAGAACACTGCCAATTAAGACGCTGGCAGTTAAAATATATTCATTTTACACTCTTTCGTTATTTATGAGGTCCGCAGTCATTCACATTTGTCAAGTCTTACACCACAAAACCATCATCATTGAGGTTCCACCCAAGCTGTTCGAAAGTCCAGCCGAAAACGGAGCCGTTCTTAATGTAGCGCGCGAGGAGGCTTCTATTCATACCGGGCTTGAGATGGAGTTCGTCCAAAGTCTTCATATCAATATCGGAAAGTTTTACAAGCTGCATCGTAAAATATAAGTTCAATGATACGCAATCTCAGAAGAGCAAATGTACGGACCGTAATATTCTGCTTGATGCGCTCCTCCTTCTCGGATTTCGGGATCACAACTGTTCCACGCTGAACAGCCCAGCTCACGAGAACTTGTCCGACAGACAATCCTGTTCGCTTAGCGATTTCGCCGATGATGGGCTCTTCCAAGAGAGCCATGTTATCCTTCACGGGCTGGCCTAAAAATATCGTATTTTGGTGTTTCGATATGAGCATGCATTCCAATTCAATGCTACGCATACCGAATGGCGAATAAGCAGTAAGAATAATCCCCTTGGTTTCACAGTATTTCTTTAATTCAACTTGAGGAAGAAAAGGGTGAAGTTCGACCTGATTGACGGCAGGGATTATATTCGCTTTGGGGAGGAGGATATCGAGGTTTTTGATTGAGAAATTGGATACCCCAATGGACTTGACCTTTCCTGTATCTATGATTAATACGCTATTGATCGTGCAGCCACTGGGAGAAATGTATGACCTGTCTTAAGAAGTTTCTCCATTTCAAGCCACGTCTCTATAAACGTCGGACTTTCTTCCGGCGGAAGGACTGCGCCTGGATTGTGCATATAGACAACCAGTTAATTTCGATGCCCACAGTGAGTGGTCAAAGCATACCTGTCTCATTGGTCGCTTGTGGCCAGTGCATCAAATAGAGGTCGACGTAATCAATGTCCAGGTTTTTTAAAGAAATTTCAAAACCTTTGTGGACGGAACCATGATGAGGTTGGCTGCATGGGTTCGTCAATCACTTATAGTATCAATTATAGGCTCTGTCCTACGGAAGCTTTGTTGTGACAAAAATCTCTTCGCGAGGAATACCAGATTCCCTGATAGCTTTCCCTACGACTTCCTCATTTCCTGTTTAAAGGGAAAAGGTTTATCATCGGTGGTGGCCTATCAGGTTTATACCATAGCTACCACACACCATAACCAAATGCCTTGAACGCCTCTGTTATCAGCATTGATGGGGGAAAGACAAAAAGAAACCAACCGTATCGATATGTCTGTATCCGTGCTGAAAGAAATCATGACGAGTCAGTTCAACGACGAAGCTTCTCAGACCGTTCGCTATTGCTAGGTACAGGACACACCTTCAGGGCCAATTGAACCATTTTGTAGACCTTATCACCTCCGCCAGGCACTCCCATCCAGCATCTATTCCATATCACAGAAACACAACAGAAGGTTAGTCATTTCGTAATCGAGTAACCAGCAGATATGAGCATAGCAGACCCGAGACCGACAGAGGGTATCTTATTTCCGTCATTCAATGAGAAGGATGGGATACTTGCAGCCATTGAACTGAGGATGATAGTGAATGAGTGATCAACCTTTGCTTACAAGAGCACAATTAGAGCGGCCAAGTCTGTATGTACATGTAGACGAATTCATCGTCATGACTAGCTGTTACGAGCTAAGTATTTGTAAGCAAAGAAGCGGCTTGGTTGTTTTATGAAGCGTCTAAAAATGGGTAAACGAGTGACACACGTAACCATAACCTCCGTTGCTTACAAATGCTTTGCTCTTTCCCCATCACTGGGCCGCGAAATTTACAAATATTTATTTGTTCCTGAAGCCACGGTAAGGAGAATAACAAAACGAGTTGAAATTGCAAAATATGTTGTCTTCTCTGTGAGTGTTGTACGTGTGAATGTCGTGGGATGGGATGCACGCCGGCATCATGGACTACACGGGTATAATACATGAAGGTATTGTAATGAAACGGAGAAAGCTTGTTGGGATAATACATATGATAAACAGATCATGAAAAAATGGTTCCGCCCGCGATCAGTAGATAATCATATATGCACTGTGGGTTGAGTCCCGGTCTAGATATCCATCCCTTGGAAACCACGTTGCCACGACAAATGGTTGAAGGTTGGCTCCTCGTCTCTTCCTCTTACACTCCCATCGTAGTCCTCCGCAGCCTCCTCGTCCAAGCCGGCCTGCCCGACTGCCCATTGCGCAAGGCTAGGCAAAAGTGGCATGCGCCGCGGGGACACTGCACGTGCAGTCTCAGTATCAGACATGCGGGGAGATTCAGAGAGCGAGGCTGAAATAGATACGTCTGGCGCAGGAGCCGACAAAATAGGAGTTGTGAATGCCCTGCTGAACGCCTTCAGCACTGATGGACGTGCCGAACTGTAACCCGGGAATGCGCCTGGCCGTAAAAAGCTTCCGCTGGCAAGCGAAGAGCGAGGACGGAGCGTAGGTGAAGAGACAGTAGGATGGGAGGCATTTCTGGATGGTGTATCTGTGTTATCTTCGTCATTTAGAAAAGATGAACGAATAGAAGAGTCGGACAAGCCCCGCGGACGAAGAGTACGCTCAAGTAATGATGAAGGTAAGTTAGAGTCGTCTTCTTCGTCATCAGAGTCGTGGATGGCCGAATCGGAGTCAATGACTGCGTCGACATTGCGCGATAAACGATTGCCAGCCCAGCGCCCGGCAGATCTCGTAAGTGCCGCAGTACGCAAGTTCGCATTGGATGCGGAAGCTCGAGGCTTCTGCTGGGACTTGGGAAGAATGACCCATGGGTCCTGCGTTTGCGGAGCGCCTGCGAAGATCCCCATGACTCCTCGCGACAATGCGGCATTTGGCACAGGAGTAGTTGATCTGGCGGCCTCACCCTCTGCGTCAGCGACAGTCGTGAGGGCGTTCGACACTGAGCGTCCCACCCCTGCGCCCGAAAATTCGACATTTACTGTCGTTGTAGATGCTGCAAGCGCAGGGCCTAATTTCGGGACGATCTTGGGCGGCTTTTGTCGCATGGTAGCAGACGCCGCTGAAGTCGAGAGACCAGTTGTTGCGCGGAGTGGACCGGGAACATTATCCGTTGACTTGCCTTCAGAAGATGCAGGCGCTGGAGTCCCGCCGAAGAGCTTCGAGAAAAGCCAGCCTCCTGCAGCGGTAGCGCCCCTTCCCGATGCCCTCCTCGCCTCTTCTGAAGCTTTCGTAGGGTCCATAGCTACCTCGCTTACATGCGACGCAGAAGACGGGTCCAAGATGATGTCGTTGAGCGCAATACGCATCTGACCAAGCTCGGCAAACATCTCACGCAGTAGTGCAAGCAAAGCGCGCAGATCACGTCGCGTGCACGTGCTTACAGTCCGTTCGTCTTCGAGCACGCCGCGGAAGTGCCCTCGGAGGCTGCTCACCTCGTTCAGGATTGCCGAGACAGTCGCATGAGAAAGGTGCGAAATATCGCCAGCAAGGCGCTGCCGCTTGAGACGGTTCAAGAGCGTGCGCGCGTCAGCCTGCGCCATGCGAGTGAACAGACCATTCGCACGATCGACAAGGGCCGCTATGGTTAAGGCATGCGCATGCGAGTCTGCGAGCGATGATGACTCGGAATGCCCGCCTGGAGGTGTCTCCGACGAGCCGTCATCCGTTTGCGCGCGGGAAGTCGGACCCAGAAGATTTGACCAATTGATATCGTCAGTCTGAACGCCTCTATTGTGTGTCAACAAAAAAAGTGGTCGCCTGGGCGACTTCTTCTCTGAAGTCTCTGGTGTATTGGTACGAAGACTTCCTTCTTCTATGTCGATGCTCACATGCGACGAAGGATACTTCGGCCGAGGACTCGCCAGAGGAGAATAACGCTTCTCCGATGGAGCGCGAGACTCGGCAGGCGAGAGCGGTCGTGCTTCAGTACTTGGTGTCAGAGGCTCCTGGAGTGTATTTTGTGTAAATGAGGCTAAACAATCAGTGTCAAAATGATATAATTACACTCACGTATGGGTGCGTAGACGATGCTGCGCTTCGAATCGGCGGTGAAAAAGGAGCTTGTCCAAATGACGATGCCCAGCTGAATGTATGGTTATGACCACGACGAACGGAAGTCACAGAAACCTTCCTGTCGGCCCCAGGTGTAACTCCAGCCTCGTCCACTTCTTCCCGAAGCACTCGCACATCCTCGCGAGCCTCAACCAGAAGATTTTGTAATTCTGCTATGTCACGCTTGAACGCTTCGTTATCTGCAACCAGGGACTCCATGACTTGTGTCACTTCAGGACTGTCTGAAACCACAGTATGTCCAAATTGCTGTCCAATGTTGCATAAGAATATATCAAGTTCGACATTCGAAGAAAACTAACTTGTTGCTGGACCATCTGAAGACGAGCTCGAGCGTCACGCAGAATCTCTTCGGACAGTTCTGTTCTTGACTGCTTACGCTGCTCTAATTCATCGTGAAGCCGGCTCATCTCGGATTGCTGTTTGGCTAATTTCCATGTCAAAATCGTTCGATGTGATATTATTGAACGCTCACGAACCACAGCGATCTTTCAACGCCAGAACATGAGCCTCAGCTCCTTTTGACCTTTGCCGCTCGCTGTGCAACTCCTGCCGGAGATCATCCTTCTCTTGCGCAGTGGCGTTCAGACGCAACTCCCATCCAGTAGACTTCACCTGGTTGACCGTAAGTCGCGAAACGGTCTCCTTTGCTTCGTCGAGTTCCTGCATTACTGATTTCTTCGAGGACTCTGCAACTTCTGCATTGAGAAGAGCTGTATTTAATTTCTGAAGTGTATGGTCAGATTTAAGGAAACCGGCTTTGTCTCGATAACTTACCTTCTCTAAAACAAGATTTTCTTTCAGAAGCTCGGCGACGCGCGTTTCTTGCTGGGAATCTTGCAGGGGAGAGCGTACAGTTGGTGTTTCTGGACGTGAATAGACATTCTCGTCCTCGTCGTCTGACTGTAGACAGAATGAATGAATAAGTTGACGATGTTACGAAAGGTTAACTTACCACAATATCTGAGGCATGTCGACGCACGTATGCATCATGCTTCTCCAATAATGCTTGTCCAACCTCTTTACCGAGTGTTTAATGCGCCATTCACCCTTTGTGGCGAGAAAGAGCAGACGCACCAGCACATATGATTAGCCTGCTTTCTAGCTTGCCGTGAAATGCGACCCATGCCTTCCTATGCTCGCACAAGTCTCGACCGCAGCAACAAGGCAGCAGATTAGCGTCGTCCGTTGGAGCACGCGATATCTTAGCTAGCGTCGTGGTGAGTTCGTCAATGGTAGCGGTCGCGCGATACAAGCTGTTCGCCATTTGCGAGTTTGGAGAAGTCGGCCGCGACGAGTGCAGCGACGAGGGGGTGGTGTCAGATTCAAGCATCGCAGCATGCCCGAACTGTCCACTGAGTCCAAGAAGTCTTTATACAGAGCTAGAGGCGGAAGAATGAATGAGATGTGTGCATAACAAACAAGTGGTGGTAGCACGGTTATGGTTAGTGCTCCGAGTCGGCTAAGTAGGGTACTCGTACGCTTTCGGCGACTCGGAGTCTCATAATAAGCATTCAAGCCACGCCGCAGCCCCGCGGCTTCAAAATGAAAAGGCACTAGATTCCTAAATTACTTGCATGAAAACAACGCCCTTTGCATAAAGTTTATAATTTCAGTAATGAGCTAACGACAGATTTTCACTTCGAAACGCGTGTTCTCCGTGTCTCCCAGCCCAAGTCGCACGCCTTACGGACCCTAAATGCAGCATTAAAGTCAAGCGATGGTAACGAGAGGTAGAGCAAGGTTGATCTACCAAGCGAATACATTGTTTGGAGTTTATATGATGCCCCAACGACATGGATGCCGAGTTCGATCGTGCTGTATGTACTTGAGGGAAGACGTGTAAAAGGAATCGATTTGGAATGAGGAGACGTCCAGTGTCCAGTGAGAGTTGAAATCAGATAGAATCGCCAAAGAGAAGCAGGATATTGCCCATCAACGATGTATACGGTTTAATAGAGAGAAGCGTAAACAATCTACTCCCTCAAGATCTACTTCCAAACAATCTTTCCTTTTGGTACCAGATCCTCAAAATTTTGCCTGTTGGAAGACGCACAGTTGATCAGCTCCACCTTCTCGAAGTGATGTGGATCCCAATCCTGCCTGAGCTTCAGATTGTAAAGTAACGCGTGTAGATTACTGTAATAATCGAATGACTTGTCCAGGTCATAGCATATTGATTTCAGGGGTGGAGCGTTCAATGTAAACGAGTTCCAGAGTTCTGTGCCCCCCGTAATCGTGTGCACTAATCGAAAGATGTGAGAGATTTGGAAGGCATGTGAGGATGCGATCCATTCCACAGCTTTGTGACACGAATCGAGTGAAGCTGGCGTTGAACCGAGTAAGCTGTTGGAATGCGTTGTCTCTGGTAGTGAAGAGACAGCCTATCCAGCTTTCAGCGTCACGCCAATCGTCGATATCCATGTGTGCAGTCAGCTCGGTCAAAATAGGCACTTCAATCGAGGCTAGTAGTGTCTTGAGAGTAGAAAGGCCCAACGTCACTATCTCTGCAAGGACGCGCAATTCCAATGTCTTCAAAGAAGCAAGGATTAAGGGGTATTGAATCTCAGAAGCGAAGGAGACATTTCCGAGCACGAGGGTAAGGTCCTCAAGGAGACGTAAGGATATTAGAAACTGTAATAAAGGCTTTAAATCCCAATGAAACCTGTCTGTTCTGAGGTCCAATGCGAAAGAAGTCAGAGAGTCTCCGAAGACAGATCGAGGGAGAAAATTCTGAGCGGATAATGAACGAATTTTGGGCATCGTCCATGTCGAGTAGAAGTGGAACCTATTTTCGCTGTTTAGCTCCGGATCGTCGTCTCTCAGCGGATAGTCGCAGATTACAGACAATTCAACAAGTGCGGGTAAGTTCAGCCCGTTGCAAGCCTTACCCAACTGCTCTTGAAAGTCCAATATACGCTCCTCACTTGCATCATATGCTAGATGGAGGGAGAACGATCGCCAGCGGTGGGCGTGAGGAAGGACGCTGCGGATGAACTCGGCGCGATGGGCTGGAAAGTTCTCGTTGATGTGGTTCCGGTGCAGAGAAACACGCAAGCCGGCGGATTTGCTTCGTTCCAGGTATACCGCTTTTTTTCCGGGACTGGCTTCCGAAGAAATCGTGGTCCAAAGCTCAGAGACATCGAGAGCAACCTTGCGAAACCGACGGCACACGCTAGTGAACTGAATTAACGCGAATTCGTCATCCGGGTCGTCCCAGCACTTCAGGCACCTCCCTACAGAAGACCTATTAGGTCCCAGAACCTTTCATCCTTCAAATGTCTGGCTATGAGAGCGAGTAGTTCATCGGGGAGCGAATTTATGCCGTTATGCGCCAGAGCTAGCCTTCCCTTTAGCGGGAGAATTCCTTGTTCGATAAGCCGGGACAAAGCGCTTAGTGCGGCTTGCGCTGTCACAATGGAGGACAGTGTCTCTCGTACAGACTGGACTGATGATGGATCCAAACCAATCCCTGCCATAAAAGGTCTGGAGATTCGGTCAGACAGTGTATACCAGCCGACAACGCAAATAAACTTGCCCATTTAACGAGAAGCATTCGCTGTTGAACGATCCCTGCTGTTTGAATGTCTCGTTCAGAACAGAAACGAGACATAATACAGCCTCGACATGCCGCTTTTCAATCCGAATCATTGACGCTTCCATTGGCTTTACTGTACGGTCATCGACTGTATAAGACAGTAGCAGAGTCAAAACACCGTCACTTGTGAGTCCTTGTTTGGTATGTCTTTCGACATGACGTCAAATCCACAATATATTTTCAGGAATTCAAGATACTTGATACATGACGAAAATCGCGAAGTGAATAATTACTGTAATTGAGGAACAGAATTGAATGTTATACAAACTGCAGAAATACTTATACCACACACAACAGGCAAAAGAGAAAATTAGAAAGGAAATGTGCATCCAGATTATTCTATAATCTTTGAAATAAGTTCGGGGAACCAGTTAAGGACTTTGGTAACATGGCCACGATTAAGTGGCAGAAATTGGAAAGTATTGGCTAGGCCTTGCATACCCAGCTCTTCGAGCGCATGCAACTGTCTTTGGCCGTAGGTCGCATCCTCGTCAAGTGTACTGAGAGTGGAGGAGGAGCCCTTCGCTGCCACACTCCGAGCAGCATCCTCCATGGCCACGCGGAATATAGCAGACGCAGATGAAAGAATCGAAGGATTGGACGAGGTTGTAAAAATATCGTGGATTTTCTCTTGCAAGCCGTCGTAGCTAGAATCGAATGGCGTTGTTATCAAAAGGGGCAAGTATGAGCAGATCAATTCAGTACTCACGCAAGGGAAACAACATCTGGAAAGACCAAGGAAGCTTCCTTCAAAACGGTGAAGAGCATTTGAGACTCCGTATCGTCAACCTGTGCGCTAGAAAGAATGGATCAGAGGAAAGAGATAGCAAAGAAGCGCCGTCGCAAAATCTTGACACCCCAAAACATCGAACGATACCCGAGGTAGCTGATCGTTATCGTCTTCGAAGCGATTGTACGAGTCTTTCTTTGGCATCCAATTAATGCCAACCCGAGCTTCTTGTAGTAACTGCTGATACGACTGCGCCGTCGTTGAGACAGAAAGAAGCGCCAAAAAGTATCCTAGGACGTCGCTGTGGATAGGGGTTTCTCCAGCTGGGTTTGGGCGAAATAGTAGATACTGCAGTAGTGATGAGACAACGCAATGCCCCGACCGCAGATTCCCGGAGTTGAGGACGGCGAATGCCCTTGAAAATAACAGCCGCCAACGAGAAAGAGAAATCGGAGTCAAAAAGAGAGTCCAAGAAGTTGGTCCAGCTGCATAGAAATATCTTCGAGGCTGGACCGAGCGTCGAGGAGAGTCGGCCGTAAAGCCCCCTCTCGCGGAACGCTCCTTGATTGTGCAAGCTGGTGATGCAAGCGCACAAAAGGTTATTGGCTTCCTTATAAAACGGTGCATGGCTCGACTGCAGTAATGCCACTGCCAACCAGAACAGGGTGCCGATA
>JAJOHG010000354.1:0-26601 GCA_021029095.1 Phellopilus nigrolimitatus | reverse complement strand
GATGGCGAAACCATGGAGGGCGTGGGGACCCAAAGTGACGCGTTGGAGTGGCTGTGATGAGTTGGATACCGCGTGGCTTGCAGGAATCGCTGGTCAGAGACAAGTCTTTCTCGCGGGGGAAGGACCTCGTCACATACACGTCAGAGATTACAATGCTGTCGCCGTTCGCAAGGCATTGGCTGATAACAGACGAGGGGCGAATCAGCGCCAGATGAGACTAGTCACGGAGGAGAGCGTCACTGCTCACGAGGATTGCTTTTCAGAAGACGTCCGCTCTGCGCTGCCGTTCGTCGAGATATCGTCGGAACAGAAGTTCAATTATGATGCTGTTCTGATGGACGAAGAGCACATTATCGGTTTGACGGTGAGTTTTCTTTTCGAGAGAATGTTCACAGGGTACCAAAGTGACTAACCTGCGCTGTTATACTTGCGTAGGAAGACGAAGATGACGGCTCTGTAAGACAGCTTGACGTTTATATGATGATTCCAGAGGATGCGAGGACTTGTAATTGTGAATGAGCAAGGTCCGCGGCATTGTTTAAACTTGACATAAAGGAAAGTGTTGGGTCGAGATAACTGGTTTTCGGCGGGTCCGATTCAGAATCCAGAACAAAGATACCCTCCAATGTAAGGCGCTAGTAAGCCTGAAATCCCTTATAAACTTCTAGACCAAGGGACTCGAGCTATGCGTACTCCAAGAAGCTATAGCCAGACTTTAGCTAGACTTATCGCCAATCAAGAACGCAGTGAAAGGGAACCCGGACGGTTGCCTTCGTCGTGGTCGAGCCGAGCCAACATCTTTGTTCGTGTGTCATGAGACAGAAAGTAGCTCTTCTACGCCTCTAGAAAAGTCAAGCAATCCCCGCGATTGGTCTTGAGTGGTTTTACAAGAAAAACAACTTCCGCAATCTCCACGGTTGAGCCCGCGGTGTCGCTGCCATTGACTGTAGCACTTATGCAATTTCAAGTTATCAGATCGTAAGATCCCTTTCCAAAGAGCTCTGCCTCGACAATGTGCGATAGGGCCGAAGCCGAGTCGAGATTACACGAAGCTTTTCCGATTTATTCATTCATCAGACCGCTAGTTAGCGAAGTGGCCACGCGGAATCGCAAGTGAAGCGTCTTGGTTCGTTGTGCTTCAAAGACGCCTCGGCAAGCAGCTTTGTGCAGATGATGTTGGTGACTGAACAGTGGAAGAGACGTTTGCTGTTGAAGGTTTGAGTTCAACTCCGCGACGTGACCCTCAAAATAATCAAATCTCCGGAGACCTCGTTCGCCGATCACGGCACGCGCCGAAACCCACATAAAAGCTTCGTGAAATCCGAAATGAAACTGAAAAATACTATCATGAACGAAGACAAGAAGGGCCGATATGTATCCGCGTCATCTCCTCATACGTAGCCAAGTGTCCGACGTCCAGGTACAAGTACAGTAAAGTTCACAAGGTAGAGCACAGATGTCGCATACTAATTTAAGAAACATTGAATGCAACTACATACACCCTCTCCTAAATCCTTTGGGAATGTTCTATGACCCGGAATCAGGTGGGTCGGGCGAGCTCGGCGTTCGCGAGTAAGCCTGCACAATCTTGCGAGCAAGCTCCAGTGGATACTCTGGGGGGCTGAGGTTTACACTAGCCGCGTGCCCCACGCTCACATCACCACCGGCACTAATATTCGCGCGCACCGCTGATGAGCGTCGCGACCACGACCGAGTTGTGCTCCTGCTGCGTCGTGCAGAGTATGCGGGAAGCATTTCCGCATCATACGTGCTAGAATATGTCGCACGATCCGACCAAGACCAGCGCAATGACGCGCACCTATAACGTTCTGTTTCATTCGTTGAAGGTATATCTGGATGCGGAAGCGCTGCTGCCGAAGCGATTTTCTCGTACACGCTTGCAATTGACGGCTGGCTCATCGAGGCTGAGCGCGAAGGAGCGGTCGACGGACCGGCGCTCCCTGCTTCTGCTCCTACCGTTGACAAGGAGGGCCTACAGACTTCAAGATCTGCGACCATAATATCGGCGCAGGTATCGAACGGAATGTAATTAAAAGAGCCGGTTCACTTGCCGATTTGTGATGCGCACGCTTCTCGCAAACCCAACCATCGTTCAGATATGACCAACCCGGCGAAAACGCAAGCGTCGGAGGAATACGACAAACCCGAGCGGCTGTTATGACGAAAGGATCCGAGATAGCGACAGGGGTTGAGCTTTCATGAGATGATGGGTTTTGGTAGGGAAATACAATTCTGCCACGCTCATTCCTGGAAGTTTGTCCTTCCTGCATACAGTTGCGAGCCCTTCGCCGATCCTTCAGCCACCTAAATATGCCGAAGGCAATTATCACTGACGACAACGTGCTAACGATGGCACCCGCTATGATTGCACTGGGCGGCACCTTCGTCATACTGAAAACAATATCGGAGACGGCCGTTGTCTTAGCACCGGTTAGCGAGCCAGAAAGTGAGGACGAGGTAGGAAGTAGCGTTGGCGTGGACTCTTGGTGACCGCGGGGCACAAAAGGACGCCACGAGTGCGTGCTCATCTGGAGAGCCTATCTTCTATTTGTTCATCCATTGAGTATCGGCCTCCATGGCACGTAATGTATAGCAAGAAACTTGAACATGGAACGTACCCAAAGAAATGAGCTGTTGATCCAATTTGGGTCAGGCTCGAGAAGAACAAGAACTTGATGTAGCACGATTGAGGACGAGGCAAGAATGTAGACGATGTCAGAATAAAAATGAAAAACTAAGTTGGATTTCGAGGAACAGCGCAGAGGGACAAGGAAAGCAACTGCTTGAGTCGACGAGTAGTGGGAGAACGGAGAAGAGCCTGGGTAGGTACTGGCGCAATGCAGTCTAGGTGTTTGATACCGTCTCCCAGAAGTGACATTCGTACGCAGTGCATGGGTAAGTGCATGAAGTATATTTATGCATACCTGATCGGCAATCGTTGTGAGCAAGATGTCGAATCTTCTTCTATTCAGATGTTTGGGAGTGACCAGCGTGAGCGTGGCAAGGGTTCCAATAGAAGTGATGAGGCAATTACAAGGAAAATTTGCAACATAGATGCGCTCCTGTATTACCATTGCGAGGTTGATAAACGCTGGCTTACTGTTGATGGAAGAAATCAGATATTTTGACGATCCAACTAGTCGATGTCAAGGAGCATGTCCGTATCAATCCTGTCTTTATGAGTACTGAGAGAAGATAACCACCCACGCTTTGTCCTAGTGCTATTCCCGCTCTGTGGCACGGAAAAACAAGAATTATTCCAGGACAGCCGACTCAGACATAAAAGTATCAGGAGTGGAAGTCTATTGCAAACGGACCAACAAGGTCAGAAGTAGAGATCTGGTCGTGAGAACATCCTCCATCCATATAGATTTTATAGTAGATCTGGGAAATTACATTTACCGTCAACTCCAAAAACGCTCTATAATATTTTATTTATTTTTGCCCCAACTGCATGACGCAGTCCTTTCGTCACTGTCTCACTTGCCTGTTGCCTACCTTTATATAAAGCGGAAGGACTTAGCTTAGCATGTCCATAATCCACCATGTCGAACTTCCAAAACACCTCGGATACTGTTCCAAGCAACTACGGCAACGAGCTTGGAATACAAGAGATGCCTGGCAACGATTATGCCCAGCAGCAGCCCAATACATCACATCACACGCAGGACAGCGATTCGGATTCCTTTGCTAATGCTTCCGAGTCTGAGCGTCCCTTGAACGTTCAGCCTGCCCGTGAAGGTATAAGTCATCCTTAACTCCAATATCTGTTCATTTGAACTCACCAATACATGTACTGATCAGGTGGTGTCGCTGTCGATGGAAGAGAAAGCTTGCCCAAGGGAAAAGCAGGATTTGTAGACAAAGTCATCGGGAAGACTGAGAAGGTGCGTCAAATCTGTATACATCCTTATGATACGCAATTTTGAAGTCTCAGTTGTCTTCAGGCGTACGGAAAGTATTTCAACATCCCCGAACGTCACGAAAAGGGTGAGCTTCGCGAGTCTGGAGGAAGGACCGCTGAGCAGGGGGAGGCTCGCGCTCCTCACGATTAGAATGCGTAACCAGAGCGCATCGTTGTATAAAGGATGTAGCTATGGCTTTGTTTTGTACGCAATAATCCTTGTATCTTTAAGTAACTCTTGTACCGGAAAGCTGTATAATAAATGCTCTGTGATTTTCCCCGGAAACGTACAATGAGTTTTTCGAGCTAGAGAAATTTCGTGAGTTCTTGATGAAGTTGAGCAACATGCGAAGATCGAGAAAGCAATGCAAGTTTTTTACAAGTTCGTGTTCCAGAGTGTCCTTAGCAATGCCGAGCATATGCATTAAAGCGGTCGTCAAAGATGCAGAAGGCAAGTTTTTGCATGGTGGTCGGAGTCAGAGTCCATTTGACACAATACGTACGCGGCGCGTCTCGAAATCCGTGTCTTGTCCTCCAACGTCCTCGACACTGTCTGCTCGCATCTCTCCATCTCCCGCACGATCTCAGCGTCTCAAGTAAACAAAAGAAGAAGTGGCCGACGGGGTTGTGTCATAAGATGTCCTTTGCGCGGGCAGCCCCGAGGAAAGGCAAGTAGACAACCCATTAGACTGCAGTATGTATGTAACTCCGGTATACTCATCCACGACGAATGCACAGGCGAGAACTACGAACTTCGGGCTGATCTGAATAGCGAATACCGCGAAAAGCGCAAGGATGCCATCAAACGGGTCATCGCGAATATGACCGTCGGGAAAGGTACGCCGAGTGTACAATGTCGACACCACTTCCAGTGTAACGCGCGCTTCCCAGATGTCAGCGGCCTGTTCCCAGACGTGCTGAAGAACATGCAGACAGACGACCTCGAGCAGAAGAAACTTGTGTATTTGTACCTTATGAACTATGCGAAGACGCAGCCCGAGCTCGTCATCCTCGCGGTGAACACGTTTGTCAAGGACACCGACGACCCGAACCCGCTTGTACGCGCCCTCGCGATACGCACAATGGGCTGTCTGCGTGCAGAGAAGATCATAGACTACCTATGCGACCCTCTCCAGAAATGCCTGCGCGACGAGAACCCGTACGTGCGCAAGACAGCCGCACTTTGCGTCGCGAAGCTGTATGACTTGAAGCCGGAGCTAGTCATAGAGAACGGTTTCTTAGACCAGTTGCAGGATATGGTGTCAGATAGTAATCCGATGGTGCGTGCCTTTTTCTACGCCATCTGTTGAACGGTTGCATATTGTCCTGCAGGTCGTCGCCAATGCCGTCACTGCACTGACAGATATCCATGTTGCCGCTTCATCTCTTCCCCAAACTCCGGAAACTGAGAAAGCGGTGTTCAGCATCACACACAATACGCTGCAGAAGCTTCTCATTGCTTTGAATGAATGCTCCGAGTGGGGGCGAGTGGCTATCCTGACCGCGCTGGCGCGCTACAAAGCGCAAGACGACCAGGAAAGTGAACACATCTGCGAACGTGTCATCCCGCAATTCCAACACGCCAATGGAAGCGTTGTTTTAGCTGCCGTAAAGGTCGGTCGCTAATTCAAAAACAAAACTCAAATTATCTATAATTTGAATGTGTAATCAGGTCATTATGATTCACATGCGAAATGTACGGCGAGACGACCTCAACAAGCAATTCGCTCGCAAAATGGCACCCCCGCTTGTGACTCTACTATCCGCGCCACCAGAGGTGCAATGGGTTGCATTGCGCAATATCAATCTCCTATTGCAGAAGCGTTCAGACATCCTCTCGAATGAGATGCGTGTCTTCTTCTGCAAGTATAATGATCCCTTATACGTGAAGGTAGAGAAGCTTGACATCATGGTGCGGTTGGCCGGAGATAGCAACGTAGATGCTTTACTTAGCGAGCTCAAAGAGTGAGTGGCTGTTTGTTGTTGTTTAAATCGGTCTAAGTCAGCGAATGGGTAGGTATGCATCAGAAGTCGACGTTGATTTTGTTCGGAAAAGCATTCGCGCTATCGGCCAGACTGCCATTAAGATCGAGTCCGCAGCTGAACGATGCGTGAATGTGCTTCTCGAACTAATTTCAACCCGGGTGAGCTATGTTGTGCAAGAAGCAGTTGTCATCATGAAAGTAAGCACCGTCTATGATCAGTCATTTTCTGATAGTACTCTTACCTCGCTCTGTAACACACCTAGGATATCTTCCGAAAATATCCTTCAACTTATGAAGGCGTCATACCTACTCTGTGTGCTAATCTGGATGAACTGGACGAGCCTGAGGCAAAAGCCTCGCTGATTTGGATCATCGGCGAGTATGCCAGCAAGATCGACAATGCGGATGAGCTACTTGGTATATTTGTCGAATCATTCACTGAAGAGGCGTATCCCGTACGTGAGATTTTTAAGCACTACGATCTCAAAACATCATGCTGAATGCGATTCCCCTTCATTCATAGGTACAATTACAAACATTAACTGCTGTGGTGAAGCTGTATATGAGGAAACCCGACAGTGCTCAAGCATTAGTTCAGCGCGTGCTGGACACGGCAACGAAGGATTGCGACTCGCCCGACGTGCGCGATCGAGCGTATATATATTGGAGACTGCTATCAACAGATCCGGCCGCAGCAAAAGTATTATTGTCCTTCGCAGGTTCTGCATCTGGGGAACCTATACTGATAAATATTATGCCAGTCTGTGATTCTAGCGCATCGACCTCCCATTTCACTCTCAAGGACAACGGTATCGCCTGCTTTATTGGAAGAGTTGTTAAGCGAGATCTCGAGTCTCGCTAGCGTGTATCACAAGCCCCCAGAGACATTCATCGGTAGGGGGCGGTTCGGCGCCGAAGCTATGCAAAAACTCGCCGTAGAGTGGGTCCTCCTTCTCTTCTATGAAGATAAGTTCATGAGCGCTCAATATACTCACACGGCACTTATTGCAGTAAAGGCCACGACGACGACGATTTGTCGACACGGAAAGCTCTGCAAACGGTCGCTGCAGGTCAGCAGGCGGAGAATCTCCTCGACTTCGACGATGTCCCTGCGGAGGAGGGCCGTCCCTCTGGGCTTGCCGCGACAACCCTCACCTCGACACCCGCAGCGGCGAATCTACTTGCTGGCACCTCAAGCAACCCGCTCGACGACCTCGTGTCGATATTTGGTGGGGCGAGCCTGGGAGGCGGAGGCGTGGTCGGCGGTGCGGTGAATGGATCACCGTTTTCCAATATCGCGTCACCCATCCAACCGGCAGCAGCGAGCTCTCCTGCGCCGCCTGCATTTGGGTTCGGGGTGTCTGGGTCTTCTGTTGTTTCGTCGCCTGTACAGCAACAAAAGCCGCAGGACGACTTGCTGGGTTTATTTTAGATTATCCAATGCAACCCGGCTTCTTTTTATTTTGCTCCTTATTTCTTGTTATGGAAGCTCCGAGTGTTCTGTGCACCTTCTAGCGTTTTACCAAGGGACTCACACTACGTATAGCGTCACTTCCTTTCACACGGGTCTGCATCTGCTTGACTTGAGTTCAGCGACTACGAAGCGCATGCGGTAGGCTGCGATAGGTCGTGTGAACCTGGGATTATCGAAGGCTACGGACTTCCAAAGTTATATCTCATGACCTATAATTCTCAGATATTAAACTCGTGAGCAGTTTACGGTCTGCATCGGGATTCTTTCCTTCGACCCGTCTTCCTTCTGTCAGCTGTAGGTACTCGGAACTCGACCTGTGGCTTGATTAAAACACGAGTGCGACCGTAACTTTGCGCTGATGATGTACACTACTTCTTCTATTTTCTTGAAGACCTTAGCTGAAGTGAGTTACTTCATTTCATTATCACTCTCATCTATACAAATTCTGACATAATCTATCTTCCCCGGAAATATGATATCGATAGTGTGAGATAACGCATGCCTTTGTGAACTGGGGCTCAGACCATCCTGCGTTTCTCGAGGAGCTAGAACGCCAGCGAGTGGCTAGCGGGAAGACTGAATTAGAGATCATAACATGTCCGAATGAAATGGTCGCACTCAGTGCTGCTCAAGGGTATGCGCAGGTTCGTGGACACCCTGCAGCGGTTCTCGTGCACGTCGACGTCGGAACTCAGGTGCGCTCAACTGCCTTTGAGTTTGAGATTACCCTATGTTAACCGGAGAATATTGAAATCCTGTTGGTAGGCTCTGGCAGGAGCAGTTCATAACGTTGACAGATGCCGTGTACCCGTATTAATATACGCGGGAGCTTCTCCCTTCACACTCGAAGGCGAACTCAAAGGCTCAAGAAACGAGTGGATTATGTGGCTCCAGGGTTTGACTTTCATATGAAACTCCGTAGTCGACTTTTGACAACTCGTCTTGTTCAGACGTTCACGATCAGTCTGCGATTGTTCGGCAGTACATGCGCTTCACAGGTCAGATCAACAGCAGCAAGAATGTCAGTCAGGTCATTATGCGTGGTCTGCAATTGTAAGTTGAGATAAATGAAATATGTCCAGCCGATCGTGCTCACCAACCTCGTAAAATATCACAACTGCCAGTGCAATGAGCGAGCCAAAGGGCCCCGTATATCTCTGGGCACGCCGTGAAGTAATGGAGGAAGATGTTGACGAAGATTTTGCTAAGGCATCGTTGAATGTCCGATCGTGGTTACCAATCGAACCTCTTGCGTTAAGCCCCACAGGTATGTGAACAGTTATAGTCTGTCTGAGATCCACGTTAAACACCTGAATAGCCGCAAATACAATCGCCTATGCGTTAATGAACGCGTCGAACCCGCTGATTATCACCTCTTATTTGGGCCGGAACACAAAAGCTGTCGGAAATCTCGTAGAGCTCTCTGAAAGGCTTGCCGTTCCCGTTCTCGTGTCGTGTCCGACGACCGTCAACTTCCCGCATAGTCACGTGAATTTTGTCGAGTTATCTTTTGGCATGGGCGTTAGCGACTGGCTGCGCAACGCGGACGTTATCCTCATCATCGACTCTGACATCCCTTACATACCGATGCACAACAAGCCTCAGCCGGGTGCTAAGGTCTTTCATGTCGACATCGATGTCCTGAAAGACAACGTGGGCATGTTCCACATTGACGCGACCATGCGATGCAAGGCGGATGCTCAGATTGCTCTCAGCCAGATTTTGGAATGTTTGCCGTCAGAAATTGACATAACTCTGATTTCGGCCAGGACTCAGAAATTAATCGAGCATCGCCTGAAGCGGATAAGCGAACTTGACTCTGTGGAGTCTGCATTTCCCACCGACGGCTCCTTCACGGTCCCGAATGTCATGGGTGTGCTGAGGAAGTCTGTCCCTAAAGATACCCTGTTCTTGAATGAATCCATAAGCAATTACCCTCATACTTGGGACCATCTGCGACCTGAAGTGCCAGGCTCAATGCTTTCTTCCGGTTCGTCGTCCCTGGGCTGGGGCTTAGGAGCAGCCGTAGGTGCCTCACTGGCAACAAGAGGACGCACAGCGAATAATTTCGACCTTATTACGCTGGTGGTGGGAGACGGCTCATTCCTCTTTGGCGTGCCTGCGTCAGCATTTTGGATGGCTAGAAAGTACAAAACAGTAGGTCTGGAATATCTTAGTGCGTGCATTACATATCTGATTCAGAATGTTGTAGCCATTCCTGACGATTATTCTTAACAATGGTGGTTGGAAGGTGAGTGATCATGTTCCATTTCCCTTCTTCTGAAGCTAATCTGACGACCCTTGCAAATTATCTGAAGTCACCCAAACTGTCTATGCTTGGTGTCTATCCACAAGGTCTTGGAAGCAAGGTGCCAGGTAGCCAGCTGACAGTTGGGTTTGGCCCAGACATGCCAGATTTCTCACAGATCGCGGTAGCGGCGGGAGGTGCTTGGGGGAAGCGTATAACGACAGCTTCAGAACTGGAGGCAGCTATCGCTGAAGGCGTGAAAGTCGTCAGAGATGAAGGACGTTGCGCTGTTGTCGATTGTGTGCTTGAATCGATCTGAGGAATGCTCTTTCTCTTTTTTGTACGGACAACGGAAACCACATATACATGTAACATGTGCATTACACAATGAGCGAGATTTCAATCGGTATTTGGTTGCATGAACATGCATCAATGTATTCCTGTCACAATTTGGATTTAGACTGCTCATCGCTCGCGAGCCTTCTTCCACGTTCGAGAAGAGGTTTGATGAACTCCTGAGAAAATATACGATTATAATAAAATATAATGGTGGGAGATGTTACGAACTTCGTAGCCATCCGTAACTTCGGTCTGGTTGAGAGGCTCCGCTTGCACCCTTTTCCAGAGCGCCTCGTAAACTCGACCATCGTAGACACCGAGTGCACTACAGGTTGTATATCTTTCAGATAGAAAATCTTATGTTCGTGAACACTTGCACTATACCTATCTAGTTCCCAGTCCGTGTAACCGAACGCGTCAGTCAAGCTGATGGCCTCGGGCACAAGCTCCGCGCATAATCGCGCAATTTCCATGCGAAGCGCCTTTGTGGGGTCTTCGCCTGCGACGACGGGAGGGATCAAGCCGAAGGACAGGATATCTGTCAACGCCGTTTCTACTGTCGAAAGCAAATACTGGAATGCAAAAACATATCCCTAGTCAAAGGTGTTTCCCAAAATAAAGACGAGGGAAGACAAACTAGTCGGAGCAAGGATTTGACGATGGAAGCGCTGGAACCGGTGAAAGGCAACGTCGAGATCATCTCGCCGACCTGGGCGGCTACATAAGCTTCAGTGACTGCGCGAGAGACTCGCTGGTCTGCACTCGCGTCTACTTCGCCAATCGCCTGCGCCAAAGCGCGCGATTTGACGGCCCGCGCTGCACGCCATTCAAGAACGTGTATCGGAGTCCGCCAGTCTGACCAGATTTCGGAACCAGTAAATTTTTGCGGAATCACATATTCCTTCGTTTTTAAGAGACGAAGGTAGGCACTGAACGGAGAGAGAGCGATGGATGAGGGCGCTTTACAGGAAACGATGTCTTGGTAAACTTTTAAGGCCGCGCGGACAACCTGCTGGTCCAGAACGAAGTTGTCGCCCTCATATCTAACGAAAACATGTTAGTTTCGATTCTTCCAGTATCACTAGACAAAGAAGTAGAGATTACGTTACGCTTGGAAGGGCATTGGCGTAAACATAGCCCAGAGCGGAATACGCGCTGTATCCGTGACCTCCCATTGAGCGACGCGCGACTTCGATGTCCTCCATGCTTGTTGTAGTGACAAGTACTTTCAAACCACTGGTCATAGCATGCATCTCAGCTAAGTAAGATGTATCTCCGCGGTTCAGCTGTGCCAAGAGGTCTTTCTGAGAGTTTGTCTTAAGATGTCTTCAGTCATTGGCGCGTAACCTGAGTCTGAAAATAACGGAGCTCACAAGGTTCCGACCAAGAAGAATATAGACGTAGGCACGCGATAGAATGGGTAGGAGGCGATGATGTACCGATGGGTAAGTGATTATTTGGCGTTCAAGCCCGTCTGCTCCCTTGTTTCCTTGCCGGCGAACGGTAGCGTAGCGTAAGGATATCGTGGCCGCTGTAAGCTTAAAGAGTTCAAGTTCGACATTTGTGTCAAGGTCGTATGGTGGACTTGCCTTTCGCCTGGTTGCGGCCTGCAGTAGAAACCATTCTAGAAGAGAGGTTGTAGTTCGCAAAGATACGCTTCTCTCGATTGCTAACTCACCCTGAGCGGATGTAAAGCATCTATTGATCTTATCAGACGTGCTTCAGAACCAGGTGAGAAATACTTACTCCACCATAGCTTAACTTTGCATGAGGGGGTTTGACATAGTTTCCTTCCTTAGTGACTTGAGCAAACCTGGATAACATCTGAAAGCGTGGTATTCGCAAGCGATCGAAACGCGCGTATCCATTATCGATGCCAGCGTATCCTCCCATTGCTTTGGGACCTAAGTGTATAAAAATTGATACGTAGATGAAGACGATGTTGCTGACTCGAATACGGACCTATGTCACCAATCTGAATCCCAGGCAGCACGCTGTGATCGTCTAAGTAGAATTTTCGTGAATAACGCCTATTCTCCCTCTGCAGTAATCGCCATCTTACCCAAAGACCTGAGCTGTACAAAGAAAAGGTGCGGTCCGACATCCTCCCCTCCTGGCAGAATAAGCCGCGCTTGCACAACTCCATGCGTAGCCGTCTTTCCGAGGGCGCCGATCCACCATTTTGTGCTTGTCGGCGTGGGAGAATGAATCTCAAATTCGCCAGTGTTTACAAGGTACGTAGCTGTTGTTTCAAGTTGCGCAACGTTCGTCCCATGGCCAAGTTCGGTTTGTAGGTAACAGCCGATAATCCCTCGCCTAGCGATGAGCTGTCCGAATTTATCCACGAACTCCGGGGATCCCTGCGAGAAGACAACGGGCTCAAAAGCTTGGCAATTCAGTACAGAAGGAAGGTCAATAGCTTGTCTTAGTTCAAAAGGTATTCACTTCTTACCGACATTATGGAGTTCCATGGGCATTTCGTCCAAGGCTGATTGAACGAAAGACATATCCTTGACGTTCCAGTTCCGCGCTTCACGGTGTTCTTCGACCCTCATTTGCATCGACAGGGCCTTGACATATCTTTCTTTCCTCATAGCATAGTTCCTTCAAGCCAGGGTCAATCCGGATACCTATCACTTGAGACTCCGAGAAAAAGCCGGACCGTTGCGATTTGTCAAAAATCGGGTCTGAAGACAGAACTTCCACGACTCGCTGACGAGCTTTCCAGCTCTCTGCACCTCCTATGGGTATTACTGGACTCCTGAGTGATTCTGAGATGATGGTTGCTCGTTACGGACCATGAAGAAAATCTCTAACAGCGTGGACGTCAAGTTTTGCACCCTCACGCGCGTCTCGCATGTCTATAGCCGTTTGGTCATTACAGTCAGGATTTGAAAGCATCGTTATGTTCGTCGTCACCGATCAAAGAGGTCAACTATTGCCGATCCCAATTTATGAGAGCGACGATGAAAATATACCATCAGCGCGTGATACGGTACATGTAGACCGGGATGCTCAGGCTTCTTCCGAGTCGGAAACCATTTGATTTCCTTTCGCTGTGGACATCATACGGTCCAGATACCTCTATAAAGTGTAATTCTGACTTATTTTATTTTTGAAAGCCTGTTTGACAGTGGCTTCAGTTACAGAACTGCTCCGGCTTGTCAAACAGTCGTAGTCAGCGAAGCAATTCTATAATAACAAATTTAGAAAATGGCTGGAAAATCTCGCTTATCCTGGGCGAGCGCGGCTGCACCCCGTTACATCATCAGCCACGCGAAACTACATTCGACCACTGTCAAAAACCACATGAACCATAGCATTTCAAGAAAACGACAGTGATCCTCTGCAAAATTATATTAGATGCAAATCAATTCCATGGCCAAAAAATACAATTAGACGAACCGGTAGAAAGTTGGTAAAGAGAGTTGAGTCACAACAAATTCATACTGAACTTAGACTAAGAATACTGTCGAAGCACCGAGAAGCATGCTTTGCTCCTGATGCTGCCGCCTCATGCATCTTTTGCAGTTGCTAGTCCCTTGGAAAACCTACTAGATCGTGAAGCTAGCTTCCAATCATTATAGCTAGTAGAATTGAGAGGATGTTGATTTGGCATCCGCGGCAGGCGAATAAGTTTTTTGCTGGAAGTGGCTCTCAGATAACACCTTTCGAATGGACGCCCAATGAGTTTAGGCTTCTCTCATCGCAGGTCGGTCTTCAGTTGATGAAAGTGAGTTCTCACTCTCCGGCGCTGCTCATGAACGCCTGCGTAGTGCTTTGTTTGTCGCCAGACTCGACTTCCGATGACCTCGTTGCTGTCGGTTTGAGCACAGAAAGGTGGAGCTTTGGCGGTTGGCGGCTAGAAGATATGTGAAGAATAACATGGTCTCTGGTGGACCTGAATTATCGCTTCCCGATAGAAGCACAACAAACTGCAATGCCTCGTATTTTGCTCAGAAAAACCCAATATACTGGCTGTTGGACTAGACAGACTTGAACGCGATCCGAGTCTTGTAGTCTGGGACATCGAGTCAGAGACTGCTATGAGGACCGAATGACCACCTTTCCAGCATGCTCCGGCGGAGGTCGTAACATCGGTAGCTTTTCTACCGTTTTCCACGGACTTACTTGTAGCTGGTGTTTCCAACCTCGGTTTGTGCTTGTTTAATTGTCCGTCCCATTGCGTCGACGGCACAATGGTGCACAGAGAAAAGAGACTTCAGCATTCTAGGCAATGTGCTGGATGAGCTAGAAGTTACGAATAAGAAGCTTGATTGTATGCAATGATACGACCAATTTGCCACAAACAATTCGAAACTTGAAGCTCGTCCATACCCGAACACACGCTCTGCGAAGAATGCTTCTTTCATTAGTACATCCTAACGTTACAAAAATCAATTATTTTTTGCTTCCTGCAACAATCGCGGGATAACATCCACTAAGCGGTCGAACGGAAAATACTGCGTGAGGCGCTCGATGTCTTCGGGCTTGTCCACGAAAGTGAACTTCACGACGTTGTTCCCGCGGTAAAACGCGATACACATCTGATACTGGTCGATGTACTGGACGTCGTTGACCTGCGCCTCGCCTTGACAGCGAAACAGGCGGAATTCCCAGCCCAGAAGTGGCTGTGCGTCGACGTGGAGCCAGCTCTCCGCCGGGTTGCACTCGATGCGCGAGAGGTCGAAGCCTACGGGCTGCCCGAGCCCGTTTATCAGCGACTCCTTGATCGTTAACAGGATAAAAAGTCGACTGAGTAACAGATCGTCTGGCAACCCCGCGAGCATCTGAACCTCCTTTTGCGTAAGCTGGTTGGGAAGATGTAATAAAAAGACTGGATGAGAAATCATGAAGAATTGAGAAATACCGCTGGAGCTAAAATACCTTGTGCTGCTGAGATTGCGCCCATTGCTGGACGGGCACGCCGTCGGCCGATAGCCGTTTTACACCAAGTCCGATATTCACGACGTGATTACGCTTGCCCTGACATGCAGCCAATATCACCATATTGTTGTCGTAGGCTGTCGTGAATCCCGTCATCGTAGTGAGCTGTCTTGCAGAATGCACTCCGCTGTCCACGGTCTTTTTACACGTCAAAAAAGCGTGAGTAGTATATTCGACAATTCAGAAGCCGACGATTATGACAAACCTTTTCTATCCATTTTTTCCCCCGATCAGTCTGGTGGAGAGCCCATTTACTCCGAGGGATGCGTTGCTGGCGCATCATCAGGAGCGGTATGAGATGGGTAAGCATTTCGCCTATATGTAAAAGATATCAATTTCATTGGTTCATTTACACTGTAATGCGAGAGCGGTTAGCCCGGGACTTACGCAAAGTATCATAATTCCGTGGCAGGTCTTTTAATCTTTGCGCAAATGAGCTTTCAGGCCACGCTTCCATGACGGCATTATAACATGACATGTACTCCTGCTTGATACGCGTCAGCTTTTCTGTGCAAACGCTTTTCCAACTACATCATAGGGGCCTCAAGACCAACCTCATCTGTGATACTTGGATTAATGGTGCAGCACCAGCACAACACTGGTGTCTCCGCTGTTTCGGAGGAATTGGAAAGAGGACGTTTATCTGCCATGGATACCAGAAACAGGTCGGACTACCAGAGTGCGAGCTGTCGTTCCACCGTGCGCCGAACTTTATAGACCAGAAAGATTTCGTGTATTGTTGCGCGCTAGGGCCGCCTCGCGATCGGAATAATAAGAAATAGCTTTTTTTTTGTTCTCCCGTGGTCTAGAAATAGAAATTATGTGTCCCTTGTTCCCCGGCGCGCGCCTTGCGCAGTAACCTAAGCAATGGGCGTCACAAAACAAATAATATCAAGCAGCGATTGAGTCCAGGAACGCTAAAACGCTAAAGAGAGATAACGGAGAGCGCGCAACGAAGCTTTTAGCGGCGAGTCCGAAAAAAACGTGTCGAGAAAACGAACGGCGAGCTCGAGTCTGGACGTGAGCAGAAGAGATCTGAAATTATCGCTGAGCAGGAAAGAGCACACGACTGCGTGTGGGTACGGGTATTACTTATGGGCATCAAAACACGCGTCCGCGCAGCACAGCAGAATCGTTCAGGGAACATGATGGACCGAAGTCAACACGTTCAGCTCGGGCGCTTCCGGTGCACGAATGCGGAAATCAACTAATTTGGAAGCATTGGATGACTTGCTGTTTTCTTTTTTTTTCTCCTCGCAGAACATATTTTACTGATCTCCTATCGCAGAATATGACAGAGAGGAGATAAAAATTCGTAGTTTCATTTCAAGCATGTCAGGTATGCCAGGCTCCAGCCTGTAATTGAATGCCCGGGAATGACTGCCCTGGCAAGCATGGCCACAACCATGTGGACTCAGGCCGAGTCCTTAATGGTTTGGAACGGGATGTTATGATGTTGACGAGCCTCCCAGCTCCGTTGCTATTCCAGTATTCGTTCATGCCAGTGACGAAATGGTCATCCTCACCTCCTCCCAGCAGACGGTTTGTAATATCAGTGATAGTGATCGATATAAAAGTTTAGATCATCCGCTCTGTACGTTGGAACAACGGATACAAAAAAAGCATGAATAGAAATACCTAACGAATGCGAATCCGAGGAGAATAATGAACAAAAAGCAGTCCATTCGAAGCCTCGTGTCACGGTTGCGATTTAATTGTCTTCGACGTTCATAGGAAGTGAACAAGAATGTGTGAAATCAACCCCATGAGGCTACAACGAGGACTGAGCAAGCCTGATAAGTATCAGTCCCTACGGTCACGGCGAGATCAACTCGATATACAGAGCCAGAGACACCGCGAGCTCGGCGACTCGAGTGTTGGATGCTGCACCAACCGACATAGGCTTTGAAACTTGCGGATGTCGTTCTCGGAGAGACGGCAAGCGAAGGTACCTATAACGACGAGTTTAGTCGGCAAGAGACGTCATCGGGCTTCTGGCGTTATCCGTGGCTCGGAATAACGCGCTATCGAAACGTCTATCGAGCTTGGGCGCGCTTTCTATTGAAGTCCCGAGAAGTATCGCAATGAGTCAATGACGAACCTTTGAACCTTGATGTCGTATGCATCGCCAGCGGCCGGGCCAATGTCCTCGGAGCCGTACTAGTTGAGCCCTTCCGGGTCAAGAGTAAAGCGCGTCGTAGAGCGGATGTTGTAATGTAAACATACAGGTGGGTGTAGAAAGAGAAATGTAGAGTTATAAAGAACGGTTCCAGGTTAAAAGCTATAGCGTACTGGCAGCCTACAGGAGTCAAACGGGTCAGAACTTGAAGCGGCTTCTGCATGTGTGATTTGAGGACAGGCGCGTCATGCACATTCCTGACGCACGTCATAAACTGACTGCGAGGTAAATTGGAAAGATTCCAGTCCGAGGAGATTAATGAGGAGATTAAAGCTCAGTGACTTACAGCTCATTCCACGAGACCACAAAACCGTAAGAGCCATGAGACATATTTCAGACGTCATGCTTACCTACATCAACTCGTATCAAGTACGTCGTAGAAGATCTGGGAAGTATGCGGGGAAGATGTGTGCGTGCGTATACTATTAGTAAGTCGCTGCTTTCCTTGCGCACGTTAGCGCGCTAGATAGTCAAGTCAGGGGTGCTCAGCTGAGTCAGGGTTCTTCAGTCTTCCATATGTGAAAAAATATTGTACCACTCCATTTGTACAGCTTTAGTAAGTAGTTCCAGTGAACAAAGATACGCACACTCGACTCGTTTTCGAGCCTTTCAGACGTGGCGGAACGATGTCGCACGACACCATTGCTGATGTGACCGAGATCGTTAGGTTCTCCGAGTTCAAGTCGAATGAAGCAGAGGCAGAAGCGTTTGCGCTGGTTAAAAAGCTCGATGGCTGCCTGAGGTACGAGCAGACTGTTTGAAGCCATCATAACAAGTTCTCATCCCGGTAACTCGCCATCAAGGTCATATCACGGACCACAGAGCGAAGGAAGCAGCAACGGCGTCTGGGTGCACGGTAGGCTCGCAGCCCGATCTTGCGTACGTAATCCCGTGACCTGAAGCTGTTTCAAAAAAGAGTGGCAGACTCTCGCGGACCACACCGCGTTCCAGAAAAGCACGATCTACCCGTCGTTCATCGCCGGCGTCGGCGATTTCGCCAAGATCGACAGCCTCGTGCACGTCCAGCTCAAGCCGTACCCCGCGGCGCGCGCGTTCGGGGCGCCGCTGACTGAGCTGACGGTCGCGACGCTCAAGCCGACGACGACCGCCGCGCAGTTCGAGGCGGCGCTGGCTGAGGCGGCCGGGTCCTTCCCCCAGATAAGTGCGAGCGCTCGCGGCGTTGTGTTGGAGAACGACAGGCAGTATGTGCTCGTGAATGGCTGGGAATCTGCAGAGGTGAGTGCGGTCTTCCGATTCTCCAACTGGTTCGGTGTCGCTGATTTGGCTCGGGTGCACCGGATTAGGCTCGTCGTCAGGCTCTTGCGACCAGTGCTGTGCAAGGAATATCCAAGAAGATAGGCGAGCTGGCGGATTTCCAAGTCGGACAGTACACATTTGTCCAGTAGGCTGTAGTCCGTGAGCAAATGGCAAAATTTCAGACTCCAGTTTCAGGGTCCTCTCCAGAGGGTACCGTCACTCGCCAATGGCCGCCCATTCTGTGCTGGTTTCTCAATCCCAGTTTCCGAATCCATGTGCGCTCGTCCTCTCGATTATTCTTCCGACCGCCACGCAACAATAACCGCGGCACCTTTGACGAGTCGCGCCAAACCTCCTGCTCCCCTGTACTCGGCTTGTCTAGATGACCCCGTCAATATCCCTTGCGTATCGTACAGCTCCTTGCGAGAAGAACGTTGCCGCGGGTCAGACTGAGGTGAAAAAAACCACGAGTTATCCAGACTTGGGCCAAGACTAAATGCATACGAAAGTGTGTGCGTCAATTGTATACACACAACGGCGAGAAACAAAATCAAGGAGGCAATGCACGATTTTTCCGGCCGTTCACCTTCCGTCTATTCGTGGAATACGGAGCCATGCGTGTTTCGGCCCTGCTCGTATGAACGACGCACATGTACGTTGCCAAACCTCTGCTCTGAAAATACGCCCGGGAAAACTCGCTAGCCCCCGAATCGCTGACGCAATAGCTGAGCAGCAAGCTGTCCGATGCGCGTCAAAGTCTCGTCAAGTCCAAATCACAACGTGAACCCATTCCAATTTCGATTCCAACCCCTGGCCCGCAACTGTCACCTATTCCAGAGCAACAACGCTCAAGTGCAAAGCACGCCCCGCTTTCTTCATTCGGGGTCTACGGACTCATACATTATACAACTCTACTCATAAAAATAGCAGCAATACCGCCACGGCGCCACCTACTGTAAATATATATATATATATATAAATAAATCCGTTTTCTACGCTGAGAACGAGAAACAGAAAAACGAGAAGAACAAGGTTTCGCAAAAACCTTTCGCCAACAACAAAAATCGATAAAACATATGCAGCAAACTCGGCACGACAACAACGCCTCGCCCCGTGCGGAACGAACGAACGAACCGAAAACACGTTTGAATTGAGCCCCACTCAAAGCCCTAGATTGCCGTTTTCTCAGATCGGGCGTGTACATGTACGTATGACGTATGACGTATGACGTATGACGGTATGACGTAGCCCTAGCCCGCCGATCCTCTCCTCCCCACGCTCCCACTGAAACCCTAAACCCAAACCCCCGCGCAAAAGCCAGTCCTGCAATATGCAATGCATGCAAAATAAATAAATTGCATTTTCACAGAGCGTGCGCGCACGCCCCGGGCGGGGCGGGAGCGCGCGCGCTGTATCCGCTGTGTTCTGTTGTTGTATTGTATTATACATACACGCGGCATTAAAAGAGGTCGTTATAAAAAGACAGCAACAACAACAAAAACAAAAAAAAACGAGAAAAAAACTGAGAAAGAAAAAAACAAGAGACACCAACGGCGGCGCGCGCGCGCGCGCCTACGCATCCTGCTTCTCCGGCTCCTCCACCACATCCGTGACGCCAGCGGCGCGGGCCTTGCGCGCCAGGGTCGGGTTCGCCGCCTTCAGGCGCTGGAAGTGCGCCTCCTCCGCCCACGCGAACGGCGAGCGGCTCGCAAACAGCAGGTCGACCTCCTCGAGCGTGCGGTTCGCCGTCTCGGGGAGGAACGCCCACACGAGCGGGATGGACAGGATGTTCACCGCGCCGAACACGTGCAGCGTGTTCTCGCGGATCGCGCTGAACATGACCGGGTTCAGCAGCGTCAGCCACCCGTTCCCGATGCTCCACCCCGCGACGCCCCACGCGTTGCCCTTCGCGCGCACCTCGAGCGGGTACGTCTCCGTCTGTACGTCCGTGCATGCGTTTTCTCCCGTCAGCTTCTTGGCTCTGTCAACACAAGAGAAGGGGAAGGACGCGCACCGGATAGACCCACGGGATCGTGAGCCACGTCGCGCCGAACGACGCCGTGTACAGGAAGATGCAGAACGCGCCCGCGCCGCCGTACTGCGCGGCCTTCTCGGGGCGGCTCGCCGCGAGGCGCGAGAAGCCGCCCGCGAGGAACATCGCGACGCCCTGCACGGCCGCGCCGCTCCACAGCCCCGCGCGCCGCCCGAAGCGGTCGATCGTGACGACCGCGAGCAGCGTGCTCAGCATGTACGTGACCTGCGCGCGCGGACACGGGCAGGGCGGGTCTTGTTAGTTAGTTTTCGTGTCCTGCGTGCAGAGAGGAGACACGCACCGTGTTCAGCCCGGAGAGCCACGAGGACTTCCTGGCGTCGTAGCCGGCCTGAGAGAAGATCACGGGGGCGTACACCGTCACCGCCGCGATGCCAACCCATCTGCAGAAAAAAACAAGCCATCATCCGCCGACCCGTCAGCACACTCTCCTCCCAACACAAAAACGCGCAAAGAGAGACACGCACTCCTGGATGATCTGCAGCCAGATCGAGAGCTGCACGCGGCGCGCGACGTGCAGGTCGCCCCAGCCAATCCCGAAGAACATGGAGAAATACGTGGAGCGGCCCGCGTGGTCCTTCTCGAGCGCGACGATCTCCGTGATGTCGTCGATCTCCTGCACGACGCGCGGGTCCTCCGCGTTCCCGCCCGCGCGCAGGTCGCCGAGGATGAGCGCCGCCTCCTCGACGCGCCCGACTTTCGCGAGCCAGCCTGTTTTTTTTTTTTTTTGAACAGAATGAACAGAGAAGAGATCAGATTCCATGGGAGTGAAGCGCGAGGGAGGGGGCAAGGAAACGCGACGCACGCGGAGATTCGGGCATGAGCCATACGACGGACTAGCACACAGGGGGGGAAACGCATCAGCTACAAATTCCATCCCAGCATGTACCGCCGCCGCCAGCAGCCACACTCACGAGAAACACCAAGATTGGCAGGATCTGGAACCCAATCGGGAACTACGCAACAATCCGACTTTCGGTCAGCAAAAGCGCCATTTCGCGAAAAAAAGAAGAAGCGAGGAGGAGGAGGACACCCACCCGCCAGCGGATCTGCGTGTTGCCGTCGCCGACGTAGCCGAGGCCGAACTCGAGCCAGTACGCGACGACGACGCCCATGATGTTCAGCGTGAACTCGAACGCGATGAACGCGCCGCGCGAGGTGTGGCTCGCGACCTGCAAACAAACAACAAACAGCAAATACCATTATCGTTTAGTACTCCAGTCGTGTATAAACGAGCGAGCGGGCGGAGTAATGTTGGGGGGCGCGCGCGCGTACCTCTGCACTCCAGACGGGGACGATCACGTTCAGGAAGCCCGTGCCGATCCCGTTCACGACGCGCGCGCAGAGCATCCTGGAAGAAAAGAGTCAAAGTCGAGCCATATGGGAGAAGAACAACCAGCGCCCCGTCGAAACGTACCATGTAACGTTCTGTGCCGAGGTCCTGCAAAAAAAAAAAAAATCACAAAGATGAGTACGATGCCGGCTACACGACGCGCTCGAAAAACAAAACGCACTGCAAAGCGGCTCCGACGAGCACCCACAAGCCGCCCTATAAAGGAAAACGATTCAGAACGAAAAAACGCCCAGTCCGCGTTCCGAAAGTATAAACGCACAAACGTCATAGTCTTGATTCTCCCAATCCTACGTTTCAAAAAAGAAAAAGCAAAAATCAGGTCAGATCTTTTCCTCCAGCCCACGCGCCCGTCTGGACTACGTACTTGTCGCCCATGGACCCGCCCCACATGCACCCGATGAGCGTGCCAAGGTAGTATACTTGAGAAACAAGCAACGCGTCAGCAAAAAAAAGCAAACTAAATTGTCAGATAAGGAGGCGGCGGACTCACTGCTCACGATGCCGCCCTGTTTCGTGGGGCGCGTGATGGTCGCGACGAAGCCCTGCTCCGGGCCCTCGTATCTGCAAGACACGGCGCGAAGCGAAATGCGTCAATGAATGAGCGGAGGGGCTGGGGCGAGACAGAGACAGAGACAGACAGCGACTTACGTCGAGTAGCCGAGGCCCATCGTCTGGACGTAGTCCGGAGACTGGTTGACCCCGGACATCATGCCTTGGTCATACCCGAAGCTGGCAAAGGCAGCGTGAGCATACGGCGTGTATGGCGGAGATGACGAAGGAGCACGGGGAACACGCACAAGAAGATGGCGAGGGCGGCGACGAGGTTGATTGTGTAGACGAGCTTGCGCCCTTTGAAGCCCAGCATCGCGTGTTATTTGTGCGGGGGGTATCGACGGGGGGAGCTGGAGATACGGCGCGGCGGACTGAATTTGACAATGTGGAGAGCTTGTTGTCGAGCGCGAGGCGGATGAAGCCTGGGGCGACGCTCAGTGCAGCAGGAGGAGGTCTCAGAGCGGTAGTGCAAATTCCGTGAGTGGACGCGGAGTGAGCAAGCAGCGCAGGCAGAGACGCGCGGGCTTATCTACTGCTGAAACGCGAAGCGGGCGCACGCCTCATGTGCGCAACTTTCGCCACCGCGGGAGGCCCTGGCGAGCAGGCGAGCAGGCGAGCTCGCAGGAGGGGGGGGGGGGGGGGGGGGTCACGAGCGCGCGCAGAAGTTGGGCCGGGCGATCAAAAGCAGCAAAAGCAGCAAGAGAACGCGACCCGCGAAGGCGGAGCATTTCCCAACCGGGACGTATCGGGGCGATCACCGGCGGCCCGCCGCGCGCCGCCCTGCAGGGCCCGGGGCGTGTGTCAGCGTATGTCGCGGGCGGAAGCCTGGAAGCACGAAAGACATACGGGGCTACTCGGGATCCTGGGGTCACGCGCGCGTCTTGCCTGTGGAGCGACCTGCGCGCACCTTGATAGGCCGCCCCCACGCCGCCGCGCAAGGGTCGCAGACGCTCCGGAGCCGCACAGGCACGTATGCCATGCCATCGCAGCTACGCAAATCCTGAACACCGCCTGCTGGACGCGTTTGTGGCTGGCCAAAGGGGCCCCGGCACGTTTAGAAGCAGGAAGCCAGGAAGGCGGGAAGGCAAAGAAGCCAGACCACACGCCGCGTCCGTGAGACATGAACGAGTGCGTTCCTTCTCGCACGAACCACCGCGTCATTGGACGATGAACCGCGATGGGCCATCTCCGTCTCCAGCCCGCGAACGCGAAACGCGACGAGACGCGACGACAACGGGGGTGGAGCGCGCACAAGCACAAGCACAAGGCTCTGCGTCCTTTTCGCAGGCGCGCCGCACAAGGCCCACTGCGTCCTTTTTGCACGCGCGTTCCTTCGACCTTCGACGGGCCTTCGCCGGACAAATGTCCGCGACGGCGACGGCGAGAGCAAGATGCGAATGTGGGCGAGTGGGGCCCCGCGACTTCCCACCCCGCCTCGTTCACGTCCCCCCACACGCCCCATCACATGCCCGTGCCTGCAGCAGCGCGCTCACCAGACCGTCGGGAACGCGCCAGCGCTCACACACACACTTCTTCACATGACAGCCCGCAGGAAAACCGTCGGCGACGCGGAGGCAGAGTCAGTGCGTGCCGCCCGTATGTACATTCAATCCAATCTTATACACGTACACGTACATGTATGCAGTGGGGTGTATGCAGAAAGTCTACGGCTCCCCTGAACAAGGAAAGCGGTCCCCATCGCCTAAGGGCTGCCTCATCACGGTGCGTAAAGGAACCGACCAGCGTGCTGAACGGCCATATAAAACCCGAATATGGACCCTATTTATTTTATGTTCTTCTTCTTCTCGGGCAGGCTCGAGCTCGGAATTTTTCCTATACAGAGTGGTCTTGAGTGCATGTAGAGCGCCGTGCTTTGAAGCTTGCCTTCGATAAAAATGCGGAATGCGAAAATTTGTAAGATGGGAAAGTCGATTGGGTCGTGTAAAGGAAAGGAGCGGTACTGTGCTGTACATGTACATGTACATGTATGCAGAAAGTCTACGGCTTCCCGTCGCCTCGTCACCGTCTGCTCATTTCAAAAAGGCCTGCCCAACCTTTATTTTGGACATATGTACAGTACATTTATGACAGAAAAACAATATATATATATATATGCGCGCTCGACTCCAGTCACCCGTCGTCCTAGCCACACTTTCAGGTTGGATAATGCGTCCGATACATGTAGAAGCACCGCTGCCAATCAAGTCCCGATACACGTGCCGCCGACTTTATAGATTCGCGCGACTCCAGCCGATTCTTCGTACATATTATATATACATACGCTTCATGACCCCTCAAATTTCGCACCGTCTTCTGCATCGACAAGCTCCCATAATCTCTCCCACGAGGTGATTTCGTCGACCGGTCGAATTCTGCACGTTCAAAGTGTGCGCCAGGCGATGTGCCCGCCTAGCACAAATCGCGCCGACAGCGAGTGTGTCGCCGGCCGACCCAGATGAGAGAGTACCTGCGACGCGGACGTTCGCGCCGCAAACGTTTCTACACACGAAAGGGAGCAGGCGGGCAGGCAGGCAGGCAATCAACGCCTGCCCCGCTCCATACCCCCAAAACACTCACCACACACACACACAAATCAAAGACAAAAATATATATATATCTGTGGGGCTTAATAGCGAAGCCCTTCGCGGGGACGTACAAGGGGGTGGGGGCAGATATAGATAGGGGAATACGAAAAAAGATGGACAATTGAGTCGACGGGGACGGGGACGGGGATCGCGGTGGCGGGTCGCGATAATGCGTGTGCGATTGGCGCGGTCAGCGGACGGGAGACGGAGGCTGTCATGAGAACGAGAAGGAAGAAAGAAAGAGGGAGGGAGCGAGAAAGATGCGCGAGCGGGGCATGGGAGAAGGGAAGAGAGGGAAGAGGCGCATGACATGGAAAAAAAAAGAAGGAGAGAGAGAGGAAGGAGGGACAAGACGAGGAACGGAGCGGGCACTTTCGATACAGCGTATAAACGACAGCGAGGAAAAGCAGACAGGCAGGCGTGAGTCACAGACAGACAGACAGCATCGTCTAGATATCGAGTCTGAATAATGCGTGGTTTGAATGAAATGGAATGGAGAGAGAGGATCCGTCAGACGAGGGGGTGCAAGCAGGCGCGCGCGCCGCGCGCGCGCAAAAGTCAGCAGTGGCGAAAATATAGACAGACTGCAGAAACGAAGGAGAAGAAAGAAAGGGAAAAAGATCATAAAGAAATCAAGAACAACAACAACAGCGAAACAAAAACAAAACAAAAAAGGAATAAAGAAAAAGAATTCAGCGAAACCGACGACGCGTTGGGGAGGTATCTTTCGTTGCGGAGATAGCGGTATCATGGCGTCGCGCCGTCGGCTCGGAGGCCGCAGCCGCGGCCGGCTCAGAACTCCTTGGCCCATGCGTTGAACCCCCTGTTGTTGTATCCCCAACGAGCCTATCGACGGTAAGTAGCGAAACCCGACGACGGTTAATTGACGGACCCGAAGTTCTTGCTCGTAGTAGCCCGCGTGAGCGCATGCGCCTGCTCCTGCTTGTGCTGTGCTGCTGCTTGCGCCTGCTGCTGTTGCTGCTGATGCGCCTGCGCCTGCGGTGCTTGAAGAAACGTCCTCGCTCGGCAGCATCGGCGTGTGCGGGTGCAGCGCGCTCATCGGGCGCCATCGCGAGTCCTCGCCCGCGACCATCGGCGGGTGCAGGTACGACGCGAACAGGTCGCGCTCCTCGCCGGCACCTGCATCGGCGGGTGCGAAAGTCCATCGGGAACTCCTCCGACGCCGGCAGCATCGGCGGGTGCACGAACGCCGCCGGCGACTTGTCCGCCGTCTGCGGCAGCATCGGCGGGTGCCAGAACGCGCCCGCGCGCAGCGTCCCCGTGCCGTTGCCGCCGCCGCCCCCGCCGCCGCCCCGCCGTGCGCGCCGCCAGCGGAGAACGGCGGGTACGCGTACGCCGCGCCCATGTCGAACGACGAGCGCGACGCCGTCGTCGCGCTCGACGTCTCCGTCGCGTACGACGAGTACGACGCGGTCGACGACGGCGGCTCGCTCGCGGAGTCGATGCTCATGCGCCGGCGCTTGCTCAGCCGGTCCTCCTCCGCGCCCGCCGCGTCCGCGCTGTCGCCGTAGTACGCCGAGCGCTGCAGGAGCTCCGGGTTGTACGGCCCGGGGAACGCGTGCGGGTTGTACACGAACGAGTTGTCAAAGTGCCCGCTTGTCGAGAAGACGCCGTTGCTGTGCGGGTCGCCCCCGAGCGCGCCCATGAGCTCGGACTGCGGGCCCGCGAAGTCGTAGTCTTCCTGG
>JAJOHG010000353.1:0-26606 GCA_021029095.1 Phellopilus nigrolimitatus | reverse complement strand
AATGTTCCAATGATTCAATCAAACGTCGCAGGTGAGCAAACGCTGTTAATAAATGCGCTGATAGTAAGGTACGCTTTGGTTGATCAACGAAGAGATCATTTTCGTATCCCTTCGATGCAATTGCGAGTTAATTTCTTTTAAATAGCGCTATTCTGTGAATTCGCGTCTCTAAACGACGTGATTTTATCATAGAATGAAGTCTTAAGCTTTCTTGAATGTGATGCCTTCGCACAGCAATAAACATCAAGAGTGTGTCTGATGCTTCATCGAACACAACGGTTCATGTGCATTCAAAAGATGCGGTTTTTTTATAGCTCGAGCACAGATGTTGAGAAGCACGAAATTAGTCCCAAAGATTGGTGTCAGGAGTCTGAGTATCAGCGGGTCGGATTTCTTCAATTTATTGATATAGTTGAATCGAGACAAAGCTCCCAAATGTATATACATTGATTTCAACAGTGCCAGATTGAATGGCACGTCAGATTATGACTGGCCATTCGCACGCCAAGATGCACTTCTCCGGAGATCCTGCCCAGCGCTGTGTGAAGTCCACGCTGATAGAAGGATATGCAAAGTTAGTTGATAGCCACCGATCTTCGTGACAGAAGATAAGCAATACTATCTGTAAACTTGAGCTTGTCTTAGTTGCCAGCGTGAAGAAGGAAGAAAGGAAGGCGATGTTAAGATGTTTTCGAACGCTTCCCTCATCATTTGGATCAACTTGAAGACGAGAAGGCCTGAAGAGACGTGACTAGCATAAGGCCTCAGCCAAGTTTCCGGATTTGGCATGCCTCCCGTTCTCGTTTGCAGAATGCGACCTCCAACATACTCTTAGAAAATATGTAGGTATTTAAACTGTGAGCAAACTCTCACCAACGGCGGGATTATGGTGGATTCGGCGGTACACTGGCTCTTGAATCGAATGCTTTTCAGCAACTTTCCGGAAAGTCAAGGACGCCGGTGAGCTTCCTTATTGCTTCGGTGTCTTTTCGGATATGATTTTGGAATACTTCTCGCACTTAATATTTTTTCGAGGCTCCGAAATGGGCGGATCACTAGTCAGGCTTCTGAAGCGGAGTATGGTTATCTCGGGGAGCGATTCACTATAGGCATGAAGAAAAAGACGGCCAATAAGCTCTAGACCACGGCTTATTTGCAGGTATGTGCATTGTGTGCAATCAACGGTGACGAATGATATTTTCGAGCGCTGGAGTAATTGACTCAATTTGCTGGAAACTAAGACCCACAACATGCGATTGAACACCGTCTCATATGTCGCATCTCTGAGATCGGATTCAAAAGTCAGTATCTAAGCGAGGGAGCACGTAAAAGAAAGCGGACTTAGATTATACTTAGGTACTCATCGAAGACCATCTGACCATTTCACCCAATCCCGTGATAAAAAGATGAGCCAGAAAGCGAAGCACGTCGTTCTAGACTAGATTCTGATATGCAGAGGATGCATAAGCGCAGAGTCATACAACTTACTCAATTTGTTCATGCATAAAATTGTAAGCTAATGTGTGGCGAGGGAGTACGCTGCGGATGAACGTACGGGTGCGATGACGACGTACAGACTAACTCCGGCCAACGGAGCCGTCGGTCAGTGAAGAAATATCGGGTACATCAGTCACCCCTTCATCGTAAATTACTCGTGGAATGGGACTGAAACAGCCGCAAAAATCAGACGTTTAGCTGAAGGCGAACTCAGTGATCGGATATAGCTAGACGGTGGTACTACGCACCGTTCTTACTAGGCCGACCTTAGAGATAAGATAAACAGAAGTTAATGCACGCCGACTACACGAGGCGTCCGAGATCTATCGGCATTTAGAATTTGAAGGGGTAGACCCGGACGGCTGGACTGAAGAGACCGTCAAAAATTAATGAGCGGAGTACCCTAGGATCAAGTCAACCTAGTTTGAACAGAAAGCGATCATGAAATGCATGAGGCAGGGATGCACTCCAGGCCAAAGGTATAATAGGAGCTTAAATTGAATGTCCAGGCATAGACTTCTGGCGCTTTACAGTTATTTCATAGATAATGGACTGGAAAAAACGAATAAAAGTATCGTAAGCGCCATAAGAATTGAATTGGGGACTTAGCCGTGCAAGAGGTCGACGACCAAGGAGGATCCCCGCTTTCCTCCGAGGAAAGCACTCGTTATTTCCATCTTCTCTATCCAAAAAAAAGTAGGGCTCACGCCCTGCTCCGAGAAATCCCGATTTTTTTGCTCGAAACTTGGTGGAGTCCTTCTTTCGTTTCTTTCCTTTTCCCTTGCGAGTCTCAATATTCATAGAAGCAGATGCAACGTTGGTGATCAAGAGAGATCGAAAGATTGCTGGAGCCTTTGGAAACTTCGTGAAACTCTGATAACAGATGAGGAGCAAAGAATTTTTCTCGCATCTGCATTGGAAACAAATCAGTCGAGGCTAAAGCATTAAGAAGCGGCTACTTAGAATATGAGCGTGCGGATGCACGTATCTAATTATATCCTGAGGGCAGCATTGCACCATCGGACGAGTTCGAGTAATCGATGGTCCGCAGTTCGGTCTTAGGGGTTGAATTTCCGAAGGTGGCTGTAAATATGATTTGCTCGAGAGTGCTCCGTCGCGGGATGCGCTTGCCTGTTGGCCCTGCGTAAATAAATAATGATAAAAGGCAACAGTCTCATAAAAATGTGTTCTAGACTCAGAGGAACGTCGAGGCGCGTCACGGGGGAAGTGCGCCTGGAGCTGAATGGGACGCGGGAGACCACTGACGGACATTATAGAATCGAAAGGTGGATCGACGCGAGCCAGGAACTTGTTGAAGTTCTTGCATCTTGATCTAATCTGATAACGTTTGGTTCGCCAAGGTCGGAATGGGATTAGCGTATCCTCGACATCTCCGGGCCGTTTCTAAGTGGCTTTGGGCCGGCGAGAGACGGGGGCAGATTTGAGGTCGAGATTGACTCAAAGCAAGGCCGAACCAAGACCCGAACGCCCTGGCACAGAACAGACAACTAGCGAACAGGACTCAAAGCTCAGGGCACAGGATAGGGGACACCAAATTTCAATTATCGTTGAATTCCAGTCTCCGAATGCGCCTGTGTTCCTGGACAGTGGAGATGAGGCTCCGCCGGCCCTAGTGGCAGACTGAGCGCCTAATCGTCCGTTATCTTTTATCGCGCAGGCCAGAATCCCGGAGTGTATTATCAGGTAGAAGGAAGGAGAGGTCCGAGAAGAGGTGAGGAACGCGTGTGCCGTAAAGTCTTGAGGGCGTTTGTATGATTTGTGGGCGCATCGTAATCTATCCTTGTGAGCTTCTACGATCGCTTCCACGTCCTCGGTTGAGATATGAATCCTGGTCCCAACATGTTGGTAACACGTGGGGATTTTCGCGTGATTGGTGAACTCAAAAACAGACGAAGTGCGTGTGGTCAGAGGATTTCGGGTGGAGATAGAGACGGATAAACATGCGCTGCGCTCGGAGCTCGGTCGGGAAGGAAATAAAACCGATGTAAAAGCAGCATGTGTGCTATTTGGTACTTAGTCCAAATTTTCTCGCTTCCCGGACGAATATAATTCGCCCATCGGCGTAAAGTAGATCTAAGTTTAGGTCGCATCAAGATAAAACAACTGTATAATGACGCACTCACAGCACAAGAAAACCGCCGAATAGGCTGACCTATTCCAAGTGACTGCCGCCGAGGCGCACGACCTGCTGCCCGATGGCAGATCGTCGATATTTCAGGGCGATGAGCGGGCTGTGTCGGACTGGTTGAATCTGACTTCTTGCTTTCGAGGAACAAAGACCGCGACATACTTAGATGGGCGCATATGCCAGTGCGTAACAAAGTTCGTGATCAGGTCTTCGCGCTTACGCAATGGTTTTAGCTTCGCGATTGTCATAGGCACTGATCATGATGGTGTTTGCAAGTCCCTGCAGGTCTGCTGGCCGGAAAGAACGCGGGGTACGGAAGAGAATCCAGTCAAAGAAAGCTAGTGCCTCGTGTTGTTTTATATCCTGGCCAGTTAGCGCAGTTCGAGCGTTCCAGGGAGAACAGGAAATATATGATGCACTAGACTGACTTGCGTAAATTTCAAACAGAAATGAAACTTGTATGTATTCACGCACATCAGCCTGTCTTCTGTTCTCTGGTTATCTCCTTGCCAGCTGTCCGCGGAAGGCGAATGGCAAACACGTTGTTCAACAGTGATGGTTCTGATGATGGAACCCTTTTTGGGATTTTCTTCTCAGGCCCGAAAGGGAAATAAGATGCTAACCCCAAATGGGAAAACTAAACCGACTGTCCGAAAAAACATCTCCTTCAAACACGCCTCAGTGCAACATCAATCTCCAGACCCGGTCTTCCAACAAGGAACAAACGAGTACAAGATGGCTGACCGGGTGTCGCACTCGACCCACGGAGTTGCTCGGACTCTCTTGCATTCGTGCCGTTTTCCCGCTTTCCGCCGGCGTCGAGCTGCAGCTCCTACGTATATTGGCTTAACCGCACTATATGTACGCAGCACTAGCCAGTCTACTTTAAAACGAGCTGCTTACCTCCCTCCACCTCCTCCCTCAGCCGTCGCCCCCGTCGCCCCGTCCCCGCGATCATCCCCCGATATCGCCGCTGTCGCCGAACGCGAACACATCGACGACGACCGACCCTCCACCTCCGCCCCCGCTTCCACGTTCAGTGACTGCGATGGCCATGCGTGTCCTCCTCTTCGACGGCCAGGGATCCGCCCCCGCCCCCACTACCCCAGTACCGCTCGCCCGCGCACCTCTCGCGTCGTTCTTCGCCCGTCAGGCTGGGGCTGCGTTCTCTTCTCGGCTCGCGGCGCTGTCTCCTGCAGCAAAGGAGGCTTTGGACACCGGTGCCACCCGTTCCTTGCTCGCTCAGCTACGTGAGGGCACCATCAAGCTCCCCGTTGCGGACACGGCGCTCCTCTGCCACCCGCTCGTCTCGCTTCCCAGCATGTACGTCGCGCAGGTCGTGCGCCTGCTTGAAGAGCTTGAGACGGGCGCGATGGTGCACACTGCGCCGGTCGACGTAGTGGGATACTCATCCGGCCTCCTGCCTGCGCTCCTCGTCGCGACTTCCTTCCCAGGTCTGTCCCAAGACCTCTCGTCGACTACGCAACTGGCAATCCTTCGTAACGCGCTCGCGTTGCTGGACATTGCTGTTCTTCTCGGAGTTGAGGCTCAGGCTTCGAAAGGAGCCATGCTCGCTGCGGGTGGTATCGCGCTGGATGACCCCGCGTGCGAGCGCGAATGGTCCGTGGTCGCCTTCGGCGACTCGCGTGATGCGCTGGAGGCGAAGCTCCGGGCTTGGAACTCGCAGACCGAGGTAAGTGAAAATTTTCGTGTATTCCCTTCTAATCTCCCCCGCTTCTCCGTCTCTATGCAACAATCCGCATTTTTCTCTCCCGAGCAATTTCTGGTGCACGCCCCGCGCGTCTATTACCGATCTTCCCGGAACGTCATGATTATCTTCGCCATTTTGACTGTTACCTGTTTTGGACAACTGATGACATAAGATGACCGTGGGAGCTTCGGAGGGTTTTCTTGGCGGAAACCCGCGCCCACGTTACGCGACAGCGAATCTAGAAAATGGAATGTCGGGGGTTGGCCTTCATTATGCCAGGCACCGACGGCGCGTCGGCATATCTATCCCGTCTCTTCATATTTTCCAATTCGAACATTGACTCCATTATTATTTGTTTTTTGGCACCTGAAAATCTAGACTGACGAGTTTCTTCATTTTCATTAGGACGCGCTCCTCTGGATACACCTCACTGCTCAGACGACCCCGACGTGCCACACCCTCTCTGGGCTGCCCTCTACTCTGCGAAAGTTCCTTGCCTCTGAGACTCTACCATCATCTCCTATCCGCGCCCCCTCGGTCACCCCAGCAGCTCGGAATGTATCTGCCACATTGTCATCACCAGCGTCGTTCAATGGCTCGAATCGGACTCAGAATCGGACTTAGAATCGGACTCGGCTCCATTTCACTCCCTTTCTCGCAAGTCATCCGCATTGAGTTTCTACACCTCTGTGACTTCACCTTCTTCATCGCCTGCACAAAAACCGGTCGAACTTCATACACCTATTCCTGTTGTATCACTCCATGCCGACTCTCTCTCTACTTCTAATGTCACCAGCTCGGCCGTGCCTATATCAACACCTCCTCCCCGCCCAACAAACGTTGCCCTCGATGACCAAACCGCTCGGCATCTTCACGCTCTTTCATGCCGACGTCCCGCACCTCCGCGCTGCACGTGATCGTGTGCTCGCCGGCCTTTTCTCTGGATACGATGATGACGTACTAACGCCTACGGATGCCACTTTCAACTTTCGCCTCCATCTTAATGGACTCAGTTTCGCGCATACTGACGATAAAACGATTTCTACGAACACGAACAATACAAACAACACCAAAAAAAATGAAGAGACGTGCGCAGCACTCAAGACGCTTCGCCTTACGCCGGCGTATACGCTTTACAATACGCACACGGGGTGCGCGGTGCCGGCCAGCATGGTCGGGAAGCAGCTCGTTGAGCGCGTGCTGGACATGATCGTCCTCGAGCGCGTTGAATTCGCACGCGTTCTTGAGACGATTTCAGAGAGGGCGGGGCGTGAGAACGACGTGGAGATTATGAACTTTGGCCCTGGGATGGGTCTTGCGCGCGTCGCGATGCGCACGCTGAAGGAGCGAGTTTCCGGTGTTTCATTTGCGATAAACGATGTTTCGAATTCCTCAGCGATTTCTGCGAAGGGGAAACCTACGTTTGTGACCAAGACAGCCAGGAGCCGATTGCGATTGTCGGCATGGCTGTCAACTTTCCCGGAGCACGCGACACTAGCGAATTGTGGTCCGTGCTTGAGAACGGGATAAACACTGTTGAAGAGGTTCGTCATTTTGACTCTGATCATCGATCTACCGCGCTGATTTCATCTCGGTCAAATAACTATATTGCATTTGAAAATGTATTTCTGGCTTTCTCAGATACCTCAGACGCGGTTCTCTATCTCGCCGTATTCCGATGCGAACCCCAACGCGAATTCCAACAGGAAGATGAAGACGCGTTTCGGGTGCTTCCTGCCCGATAGCCTGCACGTCTTTCGACAACACGTTCTTCCGTATTAGCCCCCGCGAGGCGCGCGCGATAGATCCACAAATGCGCGTGCTCATGCGTGTCGGGATGCAGGCGGTGGAGGCTGCTGGGCTTGTCGTGGACGAGTTCCATGGGGGCGACGCCGGAGATGTTGAGGAACAGCATAAAGAAGATGTGGTCCGCAGCGAGGACGTGGGATGCTTTGTCGGTGTCGCGACGAACGACTATCCGCTTAACCTCAAGAGCGAGATCGGCGTGCACTACGCGACTGGTGAGTCGCAGTTTCTCAATGCGTTCATTATACAACAGTGATCTTACGATTTCTATCTTAGGTACACTACCTGCCTTCCTCGCTGGGCGTGTCGCTTACGCTCTGCATCTCTCGGGCCCCTCAATGGTCCTCAACACCGGCCTGCTCGTCTTCGCTTGTCGCAATTCACCAGGCGTGCCGCGCGCTCCTCGCTGGTGACTGCAAGGCTGCGCTTGCTGGCGGTGTGAATGTTGTGACAAGTCAGGACGTGAGTCTGGTCCCTTTAGAACTTATGAGGAGAATTTTAACTTTTTTTTTCTAGATGTACCTTGGTCTCGACCGTGCGCACTTCCTCAGCCCGACAGGAAACTGCAAACCTTGGGATGCATCGGCGGACGGCTACTGTCGCGCCGAAGGGCTGCGGCATGTTCGTTCTCAAGCGCCTCTCGGACGCGCTCGCATCCTCCGACAATATCCTTGGCGTCATCCGCGGAACCGAAGCCAATCAGTCTGCCGCAGCCGTCTCGATCACCCGCCCGCACACGCTCTACGCAGGCGACGCTCTTCCGCACCCTGCTCGGAAAGTCAGGTGTGCGCCCGGAGGAAGTCGGTCTCGTCGAGGCGCATGGGACAGGTACGCAAGCAGGCGATCCCGAGGAGCTGAGGAGTCTGCGCGACATTCTGTCTCCAAATGGCGGGCGCGGACGCAGCGCGGAGAATGCGCTGACAGTGACGAGCATCAAAGCGAACATTGGTCACGCGGAAGCGGGCGTCGGGTGCGGCGTCCCTCGCCAGGTCCTCCTCATGCTCCGCCATCGTGCCATCCCGACGCAGGTCAGCCTTGTCAACCTTAACCCCAAAATCGCCCCTCTCGGGAACGACTTCACGCACATCAATACCACGGGGGCGTGTGTCGAGTGGAAACCGAACGCGGAGGGTCGCCGCGTCGCGCTCGTTAATAACTTCGGTGCTGCAGGAAGCAATGTGGCTATGCTTGTGAGGGAAGCGCCCATGCGCGCTTCAGTCGCTTTTGCGAAGGCTGCGAATGATCAGGTCCTTGTCGCGCTTTTCGGCCGAGACAGAAGATGCGCTCCTTCGTCTACGCGACGCCTACATTGCGTCCGTATCTGACTCGTGCCTCGTCGACTTCGCGTATACGGCGACCGCGAGACGTAAGCTGCGTCCCTGGCGCGTGGCGGTCGCGGGGGACTTCCGCAGCTGGTATTGCAAAGGCTCTCACGGATGCTCGGCCTTCTCTCGTTTCACAGGTCGCCAGCGTTGACGAGAAAAAGATCGTTTTCGTGTTCTCCGGTCAGGGTGGGCAACACCTCAGCATGGGACGTCAGCTATACATTGAATCACACAGCTTCCGCTCCACCATTGACACATGCCACGTGAAGCTCGTTAGCTGGGGATATCCGGGCGTCTTGGCCATCATCGACCCGGCGAACAACGATACTTCCGGCTTGCAGAAAGATGATGAGCTTGTCGCGTTTCAGTGTGCGATCTTCGTTCTGGAATGTGCGCTGTGTAAACTGTGGGAGAGTTGGGGCGTCACGCCGGATGCAGTCGTTGGACACAGGCAAGCAGTTTCACTATTTATTGTTAAATTTAGTTTGCTGATTCCTGTTGTTGCCTCTAGCCTTGGGGAGTACGCCGCTCTTGTCGCAGCGGGCGTCGTCTCGCTCGATGCGGGTCTCCGTTTGGTTGCGCGTCGTGCAAGGCTCATGACGCAACGCTGTCAGCAAGGGGCATCGGGCATGCTCGTCGTCCGGGTCCCAGCTGAGGTCGTTTCGGAGAATATCTCGAAGACCGGCGGCTGCGAGTCTCTTTCGGTTGCTTGCTACAATGGTGCCAAGGAAGTCGTCGTCGGCGGCCCGCACGCACAGCTCGCGACGCTGAAGGATCACCTCGAGCGCACGGGTGCGAAATGTATCAGCGTCAACGTGCCTTTCGCGTACCACACGGAGGCGATGAGCCCGGTCCTCGATGAGCTATCGGACTACGCGTGCAAATTCGACTTCAAGGCCCCTAAAGTCCCCATCGTCTCGAATGTCCTCGGTACAGTCGTCCAACCCGGCGATGCATCCGTGTTCAACAGTGAATACTTCGCGAAGCACTGCCGGCAGCCTGTTCGTTTCGACACGGGTGTCGATAATCTCGCGGATGAGCTTAAGAATATTGGAGCGTTTATTGAGCTCGGTCCTCACCCGACGACGCTCCCGATGATCTCGTCCGTGACGTCTGCAATCGGTGCTACTTCGCTGCATTCGCTTCATAGGAAGACGACTGCACGCTCGTCGCTTTGCACTGCTCTATCTCGCATGTTTACGTTCTGCAATGGCAATCGTCTGGGGAGGGTCTATCGTGATCTCTACCCCAGCGTGCGGTGCGCTGAGATCCCTGGTTATCCGCTCATGGAGACGGAATTCTGGGTGCCATACGTCGAGGAGGCGGTTGCTACGCCGGTTGCTAATCAGGAATCGAATCCGCTCGAGCGATTCTCCTTCCTTGAGTCGTGGACGCAGAAGCCCTCGTCGCAGGACGGCAACATCTCGGAGTTTGAGACATCCATCGAGAAGTTGGCTGCGTACATCTCGGGTCACAAGGTTGTTTCGTTCTCGTTGTGTCCAGCGTCCGTCTACTACGAGCTGGCGCTCAGCGCGGCAACGTGCACACTCGAGTACTCGGACCATGCGTTCGCGGATGCACTGACACTCTCTGAGGTCCAATTCACACATCCGCTCGTCTACAATGCCGAGGTACCACTCGTCATCCGTACCGCGATAAATGTTCACCCTCGCGGCGGAAAGCATGCTGGGACATTCTCGATCAGCTCGGTCCTCAATGGCAAGGAGCAGCATGTCCACTGCACGGGTTTCTTCCAGCGTCGCCAGAAGAACATTGTGACGTCTAAGCTCCAGCTGCACTGCGCAAGCATTGAACGCGGCAAGTCCTCTCTCCTACACCCCGGAAACGACGTATCCCATGAAATGCTGCACACGCGCACGATCTACGACCTCATTTTCCCGCGTGTCGTTCAGTATTCGAAGCTTTATCAGGTCATCAGCACCATGATCTTGGACGAGAGGAACGGGGAGGGCTTCGCCACTATGCGCATTCCCGCGGAGCAGGTCAATCAGAACTTCGTTGCGCATCCTGTCTTCGTCGACACGCTACTCCACGCCGCGGGTTTCCTGATTAACAGCCAGGCTTCGGGTGGCGATGCCTTCATCTGTGGCAAGGTTGACTCCACCAAGATGCTCTTCGATATCGACTATTCAGCGACATTCGAGATCTACTGCACGACGAACCCAGCTAGTGATGGCATGATTCTCACTGACGCGTGGGCCGTCCAGACGGGTGAGTCGCGCAGAGTCGTCGCACACATGAAGCGCATGCGCTTCTCCCGCTTGCGGCTCAACAGTCTCAACAAGCTCCTCTCACGCTCGGTCGACACTCCCAAACGGAGCGCTTCTCCTTTGCCATTTTTGAAGCCCTTCGACCGCTCCGCTTCCCCGTCGACGCCCACTGTGCTCGGGAGTCCGTTCCGCCCAACTTACCGCGCGAATACTCCATCCTCGATGAGCTCCGTGACGGCAGTCAACAGCCCGCATGACCTTTCTGTCCAAATTACGAAGCTCGTTGCAGAGTCTTGCGGCGTTCCTCTTAAGGATGTCAACTCAAGCAGCAACATTGCGGATCTAGGCGTCGACTCGTTGATTTGGATCGAGCTCATCGGTCAGCTCAAGTCTACTGTCCCGGACGTTAGCTTTGAGGCTTCTGAGCTCATGCTCGCCAACACCGTCGGCGATCTAATTAGCAAGATCGCAAAGGTAGATCAGCGCCCTGCTTTTTCGTTCAGACCGCGCACTCCTCTTGCGAAAACAACTAAACCTAGGATTCCTGTCGTACCCCGCATCACGATTCCAGTTAAGAGCGATATCTCAGTGCTTTCTCAAGTAAAGAATACACTTGGCAAGGTTCTCGAAATTGCCGTGCATGATCTCCGCGATAGCGACTCTCTTGACGGACTCGGCCTCGACTCCCTCGGGTCCATTGAGGCTCTGCAGGAGCTTCAGCAGGAGTTCCGCATCTCCCTCCCGCAGGATTTCTTCCGTGAATGCTCTACCATCGACGCAGTACAGAACTATATCGCCAATGCCCTTGGTCATCCGCTTTCTCGTCGGTCGAGCTCGGCAACACTCGGCAACACTGACTCGCCCGTCGAAGTCGTTGGTCTCGATAGAACGCTTCTCTCGCTCCAGAGTTCGCACAAAAATGGCTCTAGCCCGCTCATTCTGGTCCATGATGGGAGTGGATTGAGTCACTGCTACTCGCGCATCGGCAACCTGGGAGGTCGCTTTGGGGTATCAACAACCCAAAGCTCATCAGCGGCGAGAGCTGGAAGGGTGGTGTTGCTGAGATGGCGACGCACTATGTCGAACAGATCAAACCGATCGTCACTGATGAGGGCTGCATCCTCGGTGGTTAGTCTTCCCTATTCTTCTACGTCTACTGATCATACTGAGGTCTTTGAAATTTATAAGGCTGGTCCTTTGGTGGCGTCGTCGCTTTCCACATGGCGTGCGAGCTCATGCGTGTCGGCGTCAAAGTAGCGGGAGTCGTGCTCATCGACTCACCTTCTCCCTTCACCCAGAAGCCGCTTTCCGATGCGCTCATTGACGCCGTCATTCAAGCGGGCTCGCACACTTCGAGCTCGAACTTGCAGCAATCCAAGATCATCCAGCTGGCGCGAGCGCAGATGTCTCATGCGACACGTGCGCTCGTGGCCTACGACCCTCTCCTCTCGCCTGTCGTTGCGCACGCTAAGGCGTACCCGAATGTCGTGATGCTGAGGTGCAGCGATCCATTTCCTCTGACTCGCGTCGCAGGCCATGTTGCTTCGGAGAGTATGCCTTTCTTCGAGGACCGCAGCGATCCGAGGGCTTCAGTGCGCGATTGGGAAAGGCTCGTCGGGAAAGATGTGCCTATACTTGATATCCCCGGACATCACTTCGAGCCATTCGCTCCTAAGAATGTAAGCTTATTTGTAACTCTTTCTTTCGTATGTCTGCTAATGTTACATCGATGAAATCAGGTGAATGCCTTGTCGGAACAACTCACCAGGGCCATCGCGCATCTCGAGGCCGCTACCCATCCGTTTGCCGTGTAAATAAGTTATCGTCACTTATACCTCCGCGGATCCTGCCTCGCCGCCGCCTCTCATCTTTCCTGACATCCATCTGTTGTTACTGATTAATTTTGTTTCGGAGGACTTGCGTGTTGTACGCGTATTGCAATCTCATACTCTTCTTTTCTCTGCTGCGTTTCATTCAGTGAATGCGATTTTTCGCTTAATTCTTTATCATAACATACATGCTCCCGTACTTTCTCTTCTCTTTTGTACGCTGTTGCGATCCCGAGTCCGTGCGATGTTGTTTGCGATATGCTGTTTTTTCTTCTGTCTCCTGTTGTTGTCTTCTCTGTTTTTTCGATACCTTGTGTGTCTCTCTCTATGTCTGCGTTATCACAACCTGTACGCATTACCTTTCTATCTTTTCCTTTTGTCTCGCAAGACTTTGAGATTCTGAACGTTTATAGGGGATGTTAGAAGAAGTTTGTAGATAGATTGTTACTCGTGTCAGTTTCCTTAGGTTAATGAATCACTTTCGAATGAGATCCACCCCGTGTGAGAAGGACTGAGCAGATCGGAAAACCAAAGACTCGATGATTTTTTGTGAAATTGACAGGAGATACAAGTACTTGGTGAGGGGAACGAGCTGGTGGGCATATTCATTACTAACTCGTACGCTATTCGACACGATTTTACATCAACAATTGCAAATGAAATGTATAAAGATCTGAAAAGGGAAGGCGAAAACAGGATTGCATGAGGGACAACAATAGCGGGATTAGATATGCAAAAGATGCGGCAGAAAGCGAGGAAAGCAAGGATGAGAGTAAGCAGTAATGATGGGTTGAGTAGAAAACAGATGCGAGGGAAAGTATGTCAGACCGAAGTAATGAGATACAGTCACCCATTACGGGATGGGGGTACAAAAGGAATTAACTTTTGGGTGCGATAATAGTTTCCCGGTACAGCAGGGAGGTTGCCCTCCGTACGATAATGGCGAAGAGGGTCCAGCGGTGTGCTCGGCTCTGGGGCCAACGAGGTGGTCGGTGAGACTGACGTTGTCAACGGCGGAGTTGACATATCGTCCTCAACATCGGCAGCGCCGATATCGCTTTCTGAGATCGACTTAGCGGTCCTATACGATATACACAGAGCGTATCTCACTCACCGTCCTCGGAATCGGTTTGGTCGTCTTCTTCCGCCAATATCTCTTCTCCAGTCAGCGGTTGGTCGTCCGCCCCAGCCCCAGCGCTCGCCATGCTTTCATGCGTTGTATTTCCGATCAACCTCTGTTCCCACCAATTGGCCGAGTCTTGAGCATCCCCCCTGGTGAAATCTTGTGAGAATCTCCTTATAAGATTCATTGCCTGTTGAGATTTGACGACAAGGGTCCTGTCTTCCAGTACCCAAAAACAGGGTACACCGGCTCCGGAAACAGCCTGAAAACCCCCGTCTCCGAGGCCAATACAAAATCTCTGCAAGTCCAGTAGGAGCTGGAGTTGATTATAGGGAAGGATGCGAAGGAAATATGCCGCCATCGTCAATATTATTCTAACGGCGTCAACATCAAACACGAGCGCATTGCCCACGACCTCCCGTATCTGTCGATACAGATCGGTCTGAAATTGGCCAAAGCTCAGTTGTCTGTTAAACGAGGAAGGAAACAGACGAGGGGACGTACAGTTGCGAAGTAGATAATTTTGAGTAATACAGCTGTCGTTTCTTCTTGAAGGGCGAGGTAGGTTTTGCCAGTTTTAGAAACGACAAGAGCGAGAGGCATTCTTGTGATTGAGAACAAAAAGTGTCGTTGGAGAGCGAAACGAGAATACAAAGGGGGCGAGGAGGTGGTGGTAGACGTGGTCAAGAGACGCGCGACGCGAGTCTGAAAAATAACATGTGAGCGTGTCACGCACTGACCACACACCGATATGTCGATGAACTTGTTCAGTTTCGAATTTTGGCTCGTCTTTACCTGTGATGTCCTTATGTTCTCCTGAGTGAATCATTTGATTTAGGAGGAAATAGAAAGTGAACTCAACTGATCAAAGAAACTGTGGCCACTCACTTAGCGAAGTCAGGTCAGGACACCTCCAGCTGCCCTTTGACAACAGCGATTGGTACAGTTGAGTTGCGTCTTGTCCCGATAACCAAGGTCGTCTCTTTGTGTTGATTCATCTTGTAGGGCGTGGCCTAGATTCTCATTAATCCCGTCGCAAGTTTCGCTCAGTCCCACAGTTGCGCGTTCTTTCCTCGTCAGCCACATGAATCGGTCGATCATCGGATCCTTTGTCTACTCGTTGGTTTTTAGTAGTAACTTCTTGATCGTATTCTTCAACCGCACATAGACGTGTGTATATCTGTAGGAAACAGCAGTCAGCGTCGGACGAGTTCGAGTGGTCAATAAGCTGCCTGCAGCATCCGCTCACTCAGGGACGAGCGATGTTAGGCTACGGCAGTAGTCCTCTGACAGAAGGGACTGGTATACTTGAGGTGCGTCTTTTCTGCATGACCGATCCTTTCGATGTTGACCCGCCTCGCAGGGCTTGAAGTAGACCATATTTTGTCTCGGTCTTCAGTCGCAAGCTTTGCTTAGCTTCATGTTCGTACTCTCTCCTTTACAGTCGCACTGTGATCGTTCGAGCGTCCAATCCTCTGAACGCATGTTGATATTCAAAGGTAGTATATATCTGCATCTTTCAACCAACATACACGCCTCTTGATCTGGCGAGAACAGCAGTCAGCGCCGAATCGCATGCATATTAGGGATGAACTACAAGATCAAGCAAAAGAATGAAGGTGAATATTTCAAAATATATATCTCTAATCCAAGAAAACCTAACTACAAAGCAGGCAAGCGCCCTCGCGAACGCTCTGAGCACGACATCATCTTTGCACATCTAGCAGATCTGTTTTGGCACGAAGCAAAACCGAGACTGAGCACAAGGTCTTCAATCTTCCTCTAGACCACCGAGGAGAGTTAGAGAAGGGAACCCGGGATAGACGAGCAGGCCGCTCTTGCAGGCATTACACCTGCCAGCACCATTGTGCTCGCCTGACGCAGCGTTTCGACCTGCATTACAACTGAAGTTGCAATCTTCGCAAACGGCCCAATCGAGTCCATAAAGGCACCTCCTTCTTGGCAAGCAAAGGACAACTTCTACGACGCGAATCATGTCCATCGTACGCCCGATCGCGGTCAGGCATGTCCACATTGACCCAAAGAGATCATCTTCGACACCGAACACTTTCAACTCCGGAAACATGTCTCGTAGTCGAAACAGACGAAAATTCGTGTTTTGATTACGTAATCGCAAAGTACTTCGAACTCCCCCAGGCAATTACGGGTTTATGATTGGAGAGAAATGAAGAGGAGAATGCGCGGGGAGAAGATACACTGAATAAAAAATGAGACAAAAGCAATGACGGAGAACCAGACATACCTTTTTTTTCTGGACCCTTTTCTCGCCTTACTAATCATCGCCATTCTCGGGACATTTCTCTCGTCGTGCACGAGTGTCACACTGTCAATAGCTCTTATACAATAACGCCGGGTTTTGAGCTCGCGGCGAGACCAAGTACTCGAACCCAATCCACATGCAAAAAAAGAAATCGTGAAATCAGTGTTCTGCCGGATTAGAAGCTACGAACGCCAGCCAGCATTCGGCGATTTCATTGGCGGCCACAATCAGCAGAGTACAAAGAGCTAGCTTAGACAATCTTGAGACACGAGGATCGACGCAGACTTGGTCGTTCATTGTGCGATTGCACTCAACGCCACCTCTCAAGCAGTTGCGATGCGACCAAACATTCGCACACAACATAAGCTAAGCGGTCCGCGTTCACAATCATTCCACGTGTACTATGTAACGGGGGGCCACATATCCACTCTAATACTGAAGTCTGTAACTCTTTTAACATTCGTTTTATAGTCCCTGTAATCCGTGAAATAATCAAGATGATGATTAAAAAAAAAAGCTGGCTTCAAATTTTGAATGACGAGCGAATGAGCAAACGTCGAGATGTGACTGTTTCACTGAATGTCTTGTGACCTGGCAAACCAGCCACCTACCAGTCACCTCACCGCCAGGAGGTGTGGTTTGTTCACAATGAACGGCCATCTGGGAGGCGATTGTCTTCAAAAAATACAAATCTAAAATCCATCTGGGCTTTCTCTTTGTCCTTCGTATCGGCCGGCGGCATCGACAATCGACTTCGAATATTGGGAGGCTCACTGATCTAGCCGAACCTATGGTCCTGAAGCGCTGCGGCGAAAATTGCGAACCAAACCATAATTGAATTTGATTCCAGCCCAGGACGGAGGAATCCAGATCTGCTTTCCCGACAGTGTCCAATTTGCGTGTGGATGTGTAATTTGTGGTGAAACCCGGCCAATACTGAAGGAGGTTCGGAAGTCGTTATGCAAGAAATTCCGTGCGTCCCATCATTTGCATACTCAATTTCTCGACCCTCTCCCTCCTAAAATTCTTCTTCAACCAGACAGACGTGCTTTTCATCTCCTTGCCCTGCCTTTGTCACTTTTCCCCCCTTTTCGGTTACGTGATTCAAGTTTCTCCCCTGACCATGGTCGCAGAAAGAAAATGGGAGGAGCGATCAGTGCCGTCCCTGCTCGTGTGATCTAGGCTGCAAGCAGAATGGCCAGCTCAGGTATGTGCGGGTCTTGGGCAGGTAGTCGATGTTTCTCACTAAGCAAGGAGACATTTGATGGCATCCTCGTCGTTTCGCGTCGTGGCAGGTCCCGAAGATTTTGTGAAGAAGGAAGTTTTGTTCTTCTATACAAGTCCAACGCGCCTATATGGATGACGACATCCTGAGGAAATGTGCGAGGGAGGGAGGGGAGGGGGTCATTGATTGGCGCGCCGGTTCGTCTTCGTGTTATCGAGATATCGAGAATGCATCTAATGAGACCATTAGAAAGCATTTTGACCTATGGAAACCTCCACCGACGTTTGCCCACAGTAGTTATTAATTGTTAAGGATCTTGTCGAGATAGAAAAGCTCTTGCACGCGCGGTCCGAGTTGATTCCATGAGCGGGAGTCGCCTATTAGGGGCTGTGGGAGACAGACACGGAAAACCAGCTGATGTTGATTTAGGCGCAGGCAGGGCAGACTAGGCATGTCGCATCTAGGGACCACGATGACGGATACCTTTTCACAAGCAAGCGCAAGCGAAACGGACGTTGTCGATATAGGCTCGCTCCTTCAGCGCGTCCTCCACAGTTGTTCCAGGGATTACGTGCTGGAGCGGACCAGACAAAAAGTAGCCATCTCGTACGGGAATCTCGTTCGTGCTGATATCGACTCGAAAAAAACGCTCAGACTTGTCCGCGCCAGTTTCGGCGCAGATATGTATGTTGCGTTCAGTGAGCGTGATGCACGATCGCGATTGCCTACCTGTGGTCCAACATTTGTCTGGTTTCTTTGTAATACGATTCATATAATTAAGAGCTCACCAACTGCCGCCTTATTTTCTCGATCTCGGAATATGACCTCGTACGTACGGGCCGACGCTGACTACATTTTCCAACAGATCAGCAGCTGTTCGTAAGTTCGAATGCAGAACCAAGTGACAAACCACCTTCGAGAACAAGTTAAGTCTCAGAAAACTCTACGTGCACGAGAGCAGTGGCTGTCGAGAAAAGCGACCACAATAGAATGCAATGACCAAGATGCCCTAATGAATCACGTCGTGCCGGGAGCGACGGAACTGCTTTTAAGAGTATTGTCAAGCATGGACATGCCAAATAAAACTCATTCCTAGTCGTGTCTGTATCCTGATCAAGTTCTAGTCGGAATCGCTGTGGTGGTCTGGTTTGAACGATTCGTCAAGTCAGCCACAGGCCAATATTGCTCGATTAGCTTAGCTCGCCTTTCTTGCTTGTCGAAGTGGATGCCACCTAGGAATGGCTAAACTCTAGAAAGAGAAAGCTGGAAACGTGTTGACTTTCCAGCAGGATGCAAGAATGCCGGTGTGCTTCACCGAGCCAGAGCCACCGCCCACACAATATTCCCACGAGACGCGTACACGTGACGTGTGGACGTGGGCTAGCCACACTACTACTCGCGCGCGCGTTTCTCCCTATTCAACCACTCAACCATCCCACACAGCCAGCCACGAGTCCATCCTTTGTACTCTTATCTGTCTGTCTCGAGTCATCCATGGTTCTCGATGCAGAGAACGCTATTGTATTTTCATTCCACCGCGACATGTCGAGGTTTTTGTACAACATATTCCACATTTTCGACGTACGTTCTCTTCTGCATTAATATCTTGCTAAACTAACTGCTCACTTGTCGCAGCCGGATTTGTCCTTCGCGATCCGAGATCTGATGAAAGGCAAGCTCGTCCTTGACGATGTTGCTCTCGCCCACATGTGGCTCCCGGCGTTACAAGCTATTTCTGGCTTCAGTCAAGAGTGTTTTAAAGTATTCAAGTTACCTCAAGATATCTCGAGAGCATACTCCTTCTGCTGGTCGGCCGCGGAAGCTAGCACCTCCCCTAATGCTTTTCTTTACCCTCCAGGCGTAGAGCCCTATGTGTCAATTTACAGGCAAAGGACCATTGATGACAGCTCTGTCAATAAATGCAGGACCGCATCAATGTGGATCAAGGCGACGTTCGATGGAATAAGAGTCACGGATTGGAAAGAGTTCGCCCGTCGACGGTTAGAGAGGGAGAAACAGGTGTTAAGCGGTGTATCAGACTACTTGTCGGATTACATTCCGCGTCTGTCTAAGAGTGGTGAGTGGCACATGCTTTGCAACTCTTGCAAACTTGGCTGAGTGAAATTATCAGTTGTTCCCTCTGCTGTGCCTCATAACCCCGCCGGAGCAGTCGGCACGGCCACTAATGCGCCAGTCTTTCCGCAGATGACCATGCTTCCTCCATTCCCAGCAGCAGCACACAATCCGCTGTATCCTCAGGACCATACCTTCACAGCGCAGTTCCCATCCGCATATCAAAGCGGCTTTCCATTCACGCAGAATATTAACGGAAGCTATCGCAGGGTAATGCACCCCAATATTTCACAGCAGCCTTTCATTTTCCCTCGTACCCCTTCGGCTACTTCTACCGACTCCCAACTAGTGGGCCAGACCTCAATGGTTAGTCAGGCCACAATGACAGGTCAGGCCACATTGGCGGGTCAGGCCACAATGCCGGGGACGACCTCCGTCGCCCATGACTCGCAGGAATCTGCTTGGTCGATCCCTGGAGGGCCTGCTGCCAAAACTAATTTCTTCCCAGCTGCCAGTCCGTGGCTACACTCGGACAGCTTCCAAGGCAATTATCCGATGCATCAAGTCTCTGCCTACCATATCCCCCAGGCCAGCACATACCAGGGGTCTACCTCGTTCATCGCTAGCGTCCACGGAGCCCAGGAGGATTGGCTTGATCAGCCGGTTGGCAGTAAAAGAAAGGCTAAAGACAATGACCAGCTTGATCGCCGCACGATGTTTAGGCATGATTATTGAAGGAAGCGTGCAAAGAGCTTGCACTGATGCGAATCAGGATGCGACTTACAACGGCATTTTGGCACCGCCTACGTTGTCGAACAAGGCAAACCGTACTCATAACAATAATGCGCAAAGTTTTGTTGTTCCTGAAATCGAAGGAAAATCGGTTGAAAACGTGAAGTTTTATTATGTCTTTTGTTTCTTCCCGAGATTTGATTAAATACTAGCCTTTCTGTTCTTATCACCATTCTGCTCTTACAGCCACTAAACCATCGCATGTATTAGGTTCACCCCGAAGTGGGGGAAAATATACTTGTACATTAACATCGAATATACACTCGAGAGCATCTTTTTGAACATATTCTTTGGCCTCGACTTGGAGAAATCTCTTCCATTGCTGACTCCAAATAAAAATCAAGACTGCAAAAGAGCTTTTCAGTCACTTCGAATTTTTCTGACATTGTGAAACTCGGAGAGAACGTGTCGACGCAGCCCTTTTTCTCGATCTTCACAAAAGTGCACACGCCAAATTGTCAGATTCTTCTGAATGAACTCAAAGCCCTATGTTAAAGGTCCGATTTAAATCTTTAGCATACAGCGGCAGCTACATGTACGGAATAGAAAAGCGGTGTAGTATAACTGTCGAGAAAAGGGTCAGAAAATTTCTGTTCAAACACTCTCGCGCGTATCCATTCCAACTAAGTTCACATCCAGCAGCGCCAGCCGCTCGGTGAGCGTCCCTTCCTCGCGTCGCCCTAGCGCACCATACGCCCGATCCCGCGCGGCGTATGGGTACGGGTATACAAGCGGCGGAGACCGGAGCGAGCTCACTGCTGCCGAATGCGGCGGGTGTGGCTTCGGGACGATGCGCCGCAGGCAGCGTGCATCCGACTCCCGCTCGCGCATCTGGGTCGCGTCTGACGAGGGAGATGTGATGCGCAACGGGCACGGACGGTTACGTGCCCTACGCGGTGTGTGTGTGGAGAAGTGATGCTCACCATTAGTGGAGAGCGCCTCGGCGTCGGCAGTGGAAGAAGCTGGTGTGACAGAAGATGATGGGGTCGGCGGAACTGGCGGTGTGATGGGCATGGGCGATGGTGCCGGACTGAACAGAGCCGACATCGGGGCTTCAACATCTTGAAGGTACTCCAGTGTTTGCGCGGGCGTCGCGGCGGGAACATCTCCGGAATCGGGGCCGGATATGGGTGAAAAATCAACCTCGAGAGGCGATGCGGATGGTGCGCGCGCGGTATCGATGTAGGCGAAGGACGGTGCATAATATACACTCGTTGACAAAGAGGGGGCCGGTCGGCCGCTATATGCAAACAGGCTATTTTCACCCTCGGAGTCGCCCATGTCCGAGTCTTCTGCGTATGATCCCGCGCCAGAGCTCATAGAGTCGGTGGAAATAGTGCAGGAGAGCGTCGAAGTCGGGTATGTGAAGCCAGGAATCTGAAAGTGAGAAGAGATAAAATGCAATATTAAAAGAGTCAAATGATACCGAAGTGAAAAGAGCAGACTAACGTGCTCAGACCCGGGAGAAAGTTTCGGTATTGAAGCAAATGCGCCCGCGAACATGTTGTATAACGGAGACATCTCTCCGTCGCCTCTGGCGTTCGCGTCTTTCATGATGACGTCTACTTCCATGGTCTCGTACTCTGCAGCTCCGCCGAGTCCATACGTTTGAGATTGAGAATCACAAGCAGCACGATTGGACCGTGCCGCGTGCTTTTGCGAGAAGTAGCGAGCAGCAGCGAATGTTCCCCGCTCTTCAGACTCTTCTTCCTGCCGTTTTCCAGCACTGCGCACGCGCCTACCTTCTTTCACACGCTCCCGACTCGAACGCCCTGCGGGGGCGTCTTTGTGGAGACCGCGCAGGTATTCAGCGCGCATCTGCATAAGCCGGTCGCGATGGTGCTTCACTGGCGAGGGCGAGGGCGGAAATGCCGACGTCGTGCTGAAAGCAGGAATGCCAATTGCACTACCCTTAGGACACCGCGGGGTGTAGTAGGGCCCTCGTGTCGAATTCGGACGCGTAGGTGCGCGGGGCGTCGTGTATTCGAGCGGAAGGACCGACCGTGAGTTGGAAGACGAGGACGGCGTAGACGGGAGTGCGTATGGATGGGCGTACGCACGGGCTGCAGCGCGGTTTTTGTGCGAGCGCTTGTAGCTCGGCTTCGTCGGCGTCTGGAACGGGCTGGGGTTGAAAGGCTGAGATGGCGCAGATGCCGAGAACGTGTCTGTTTTGGGGGTTGGTGTCGATATCGACATTGACGACGAGGCGCCTGAGGAAGAGCCTCTGGGAAGCGCGTCTGCGGGAAAGCGATACTTGTCCGTGTTGCCTGGTGGCGAGTCGCACACAGACGGAAATTTGAAAGCGGGGAAACTGAATGGGCTCTGGGGCGGCGAAGGTAGTAAGGAAGCCGTCGATGTCGACGGAGCAATTGTTGGAGCCGGGGCTGGAGCGGTGGGTTCGGGCTCAGAATCACGTAGTTCAGGTGTCGAAAGGAAGTTGAGATTTATCGTAGGCACGGAGGGCAAAATGATTGTAGACGTTGATGGAGGGTCATTTTGCACGGCGGTCGCGCCGCCGCGTGAGCTCGAAGAGCCGTCGAGCACGAGAGGCGCTGGAGCTGGCTTTCGCACTTTGGACTTCGCCTTGGATTTGCCTGGAGCGGACGACGAGGCAAGCCGGATACTCGACGGTGTATGGAGGTACGCCCCGTCACATTCTCGCTCGCGAGCTTGCCCCGACGTACTCAGAGACCGAGGACGAGATCCTGGATGAAGCCTTTGTGAATTAAACACAAAGGGGCGATATGGAAGATAGCGCACCCATCCCGTGGCGAGGTGTCCCTGTCTCAGTCGGGGAAGTGTTGCGGAAGCGAGGCATTGAACTTGGACTTGTCGCAGCGTCAATGTGGTCGAGCAGGATCGAAAGGAAAGACGAAAGTAGGAGAGTATGATTTGCAAGAACAGCCGTGAAGTTAATGTCAGATAAAAGTTGGATGCCGTGCGAAATGAAATGTTTTAGAGTACGTTGAGACGGATGGAGAGGATATCGAGGTCAGAGATAGGATAGTGAGCACTATGACTTGATGCTTTATGTACGACGGAGAGTTGGTCTGGACATCGCATCGCGCGTCTCTTCGCCTGAGCCTGCATCCGGTGGTCACCCGCTGCTCATTGTAAAATTGTACGAGCAGCTTCTATCAGTTCATATCGCGCGAGGATCCATCCCTCGAGAGAGATCAGATTCTCAAAAGACCGCGTCGACAAAGAACGCGCATTCGTCCGGGAAGCGAGGCGACGGAGTATCGGCGCGAAGCGTCGTGCGCAGCAGGACGCATCTCGAAAGTTTGTCTTTGAATCAACACACGAGGAGATAGGCCCCTTTGGGTCTGGAGGAAAAATGTCAGATATCCTAGGAGGCATAGGCGTGCGACAGACACGTGTTGGGGAGCAGGATGGATAGGCGTCGACACAAAGAACGTCTAGACCTGCGAGAGATTAAAACTAATTTGAGCTATTGGGAAGTAGCGGTATTTCAAAAGCACATGTCTTCGCGCCTTCGTGAAAAGAAAAGAAAAAATGATGTCGTGAACTTCAGGGTGGTTCGAGAAAATGAAACAACTTCTTACCTCCGCGATATGCTCTGAACATCACAACGACCGCTAATTCTGTAAAAAGGGATAGACCGCGCTCCAACATTCACATGAGTTCTTGAATGCGGGAGCAAGTGTGTATACTTACTTACGATTCGGGTTGATGGAGTTGGAGAGTCGATACGAAGTGGCACTGCATCACGGCTTAGTCACAAATTGTCACAAGGCCGTGAGTTTGAGCGTGACGTCAGGGCCTCTTTCCAGACGACCTACACCATGCAGGAGCTACATAAGACAACAAGCTCGAAACCTTGACGACACCTTCCTTGTCCCCTCCTCCCACCTGCCCCTCATCTCCCGCTTTCCTCGTACTCAATTCCATCGGTACTCATTCACGATGACCTCCACCTTCGCGCGCAAGGCCGGCCTCAAGCTGTTCGAACAGCATCTGTCGAAGTACGAGCCCGCAGACCCCGTGTATGAGACCTATACCGACGCAAAGGGAAGGCAGAAACAGCGGAAGGTGAGCATCGTGGTCTTTTTATCTCTTCCTGTCTTGTCTGACGACGTCAATCGACTGGTCTGATAGCGCGAGCTCCCGCCTGGCCTCTCCAAGCGCGATGCCAAAATCCTGCGCAAGGTCAAGAATCGCGCACACCACCTCGACAAGGGCTTCAACATCTGCGGCATGCGCTTTGGTTGGACGTTCATCATCGGGCTGGTCCCGATGGCAGGCGACGCTACCGATGCCGCGCTCAATTACCTGCTGGTCGTGCGGAAGGCGAGACAAGCGGAGTACGTCCATCCTTTCCGACTACCCTCAAAGAAAAAGCTCAACTAACATAATTCTGGAAAACCGCAGGATCCCCAATTGGCTTGTACGCAGCATGCTCATGAACAATGCGGCGGCGGCGGCGCTCGGCTTCATCCCGCTCGCGGGCGACGTCGGCGTCGCGATCTTCAAGACGAACTCGCGCAACGCCGCGCTCCTCGAAGAGTTCCTGCGTATCCGCGGCGAAGAGTTTCTGAAGGCGCAGTCGCTCACGGGGAAGACGACCCAGGACGCGGGGCAGATGAAGCCGGGCGCGGGCCTGGTGAAGGGCGAGACGGCATCGAAGAAATGACGGCCGGTACTCGGACAATTTCTGTTGCTTTTCTCCCTCCTCTGATTTATCCTGATGCACGTTTCTTGTATTCACGTACGCTATGTATCACTTCAGGCACCCCCCTACAGGGGACCTATTAGGTATAACTCTCCCCAAGAGGGTTTGGCCTACTAGGTCCCCTTTTTCAGTGGCATTCCCAAGGGGTGTGGGTTTTCCCAGAGGTCTGGATTTTCCCAATTTCGGGAATTCCCCAGACTGATCTCAGGGTCTCTGGGAAAACCCAGCCATGGGTAATCCCATAGCTTGTCACTGGCTGTCAGGGGGTCCTGGTTTGGGAATTCCCCAATAAATAGACCTAATTATAGCAGGTTTTTCTTTGCTGCATAGCATACATATACTGGATTCTATAGTACCAATTAGAGCCCAAACCACAGTTTGAACTGGTCTGGGCCACCAGGGGTTTAGTACAAACTTGGTCAGAGGCAGGTCAATTCAGGGGCCAGTCATGACATAATTCCTCTGATAAAATACAGGGAGTTAAGCCACAATGTATATACAGGCTTTCTTTTTACTGTGCATGTCAATATGCCGTATCACAGGGATAAGTTTTCTTTCTAAAACTCTTATGGTAAACTTGCAGTCATATTGCATAGGCTCATTTTAGAATAGTATAAAAGAAAACATGTTGGATTGCACAACTTATATCCTAAGATACAGATAGCATTATCCTGACTGTACGGCACTATACAATTTTACTATGTGGTTATATGTAGTTATATGAGGTATTTACAAGCTCGGGAACTCCCAGCATGGGTATTCCCAAGATTGGGAAATCCCAGCATGGACATTCCCAAGGTTGGGAACTCCCAAGACTGGGAACTCCCAAGACTGGGAACTCCCAACATGGACATTCCCAAGATTGGGAACTCCCAAGACTGGGAATTCCCAACATGGACATTCCCAAGATTGGGAACTCCCAAGACTGGGAATTCCCAGCAAGGGTATTCCCAAGCTTGGGAACTCCCAAGTTTGGGAGATCCCAGCTTGGGAAATCCCCAAAATGGGACATCCCAGGCAATCAAAAGATAAACTGGAAATGCTGGCAAACTGAAGTCTTTCACAACTTAGAATATTATAATAAGACAAATTTGAAATTGACTAAGTTACTTAAGGCAATCAATATGAGCCCTTTTTCGGAGTTTCCGGGTCGATGCCACCTCCAACTCAACACTTCGGCAGACCCTGATCTATCCTGAAAGCGGAGGGCTGCGCAACCGCGGCATGTTACTGCCATCTTCCCAGTATAGACTAGAATAGAACTTAATTTATTTTTTATGTTCCTTGCTAAGATTATCCGGCACTGCCTCTCGCCGGCACTTGCTTATAGATAGCACTACCATAGTGTCGCTCACCGTCACCCGCCCTTGTGCTTACTGTTCTCAATGTCGGGCATTTTTTGTGTCAAATGTTTTCTATATTATAAATTAACTATAATACATAAGTATAATAAGAGGGGCTACATTTTTACTTAAAAATAACTAGAGGGGGGAAACTAATCGAGGTGCGGAAAACAAACAAGAAAGAAAGAAAGAAAGAAAGACAGACAGTTTGTCTGAATTGCACAAGGAGCTCGACGAAAACGGAGATCGCGCCGCACGGGAGCACGGCGTGGGCATCGCACAACTGGCACGCGGAGCGTACACTGCGCCCGCGGCATGGCATGCTTCGCTTTGACGTCGTCCTGTGCCTCCCCGCCACGCCAGGGTGTGTGTATGAAAAGCTCGAGACGGATTTCAGCAACTTCCGCCACGGACTCGCAGTGGGCCTCGTATTCAGCACACTCGACCCGAAGTCGAGCAACGCACGCATCGCCGCAGAGGTCCGCTTTTCGTCTGCTCGCGTCCTACTTGTTCTACGTAGCTCACGAG